>BQNB010041129.1:13184-46958 GCA_026074375.1 Tanacetum coccineum
AGATTCCTTTGTACATTTTCAACATTCCCAGCAGTTTTTTGAACAAAACCATTCCCAACATTATTTCCTTAATTCCCAGCATTTATGCTACTATTTCCAGCATACCCAGAACTCTTGCCTTGAATATACACCCGATCATCTTGTACAAAAGCTTGATTTCTTGTGTTGGAGGAAGTACGAAGACGATTATTTGTCGGTGTCAAAAAGTATTGAGTAATTGCTCGAGCAAGAAGCATGATAACTATTGAGAGTTTGTCTTCTAGAATATCACTTTGTACCTCTCCTTGATAATCATCATCATAATCTTGCACTGAAGGAGGATGGGTGACATAGTATGATTATGAAGGGCGAGAATATGAAGGACTATCATATGTGTGTGTAACTAGAGCAAGAGGATCATGATTTCTAGCAGTTCGTTTCGCTCTTGAAGCATTCACATTTGGTTCATTCTGGGTCAAAAAATCAAATAGCAGATCATATTCAACTTTATAAAGTTGATGTGATTGGCGAGCTCTTATAACATATTTGCTCCATTTAGGTTGTAAAGAGTTGAGAAATTTGGTATTGATTACAATATTGTCTGGTAAGAGTTTGTTCCTTTCCATGTTGTTCATAAGCGTGCAAAATTTGTTATACACAAACTCAAGAGATTCCCCAGCCTCAGCAGAAAATTTATCAAACTCATTCATAAGTCTCGAATGTCTTTCTTGCAAACTCAAATCAATTCCCTGCATCAACCTTTTAACTCAATTCCACATTGCTTTCGCATCTTGACACGCATCAACAGATTGTAGATATTGCTTGGTATGCCAAGTAAGATCCAGTTCATTGCTTTAATATTAGCTTCATACCTCAACTTATCATCTCCTGTAAGATCTGCTACTGTTTGTATTTTTGTTGGTAGCATATGTTGGACTTGTTGGATCTGTTATCTCTTTCATCACATAAGGACCATTTTCAATTGAATCCTTTACCACTCTCCAATGTTCCTTTTTACCATCAACATATCTCATAAAACTACTTTCCCACGGCACATAACTTCCCTTCTCTAACATCGGCGGTCTATTATTTGAACTGGCATCATCAATCGATTGTTGGTGAGAACTTGCCATTTTATCACTAAGTATGTAGACAATGCTAAGCGAGTCGTTTTAGACTATAACGACTATTGTATGTATGACAATGCTTAATAAGCGATAGTCGTTTTCAGGGACCTTTAAAGTTATTGTTTGTGGATTTTAAAAATATCTATCTAGTACGATTTATGAATTAGAATATTTTTGTGTTGTTTTGAAATTCCGAATTATAATTCTAAAAATTAAAGTTGAATATGTCAAATGAATTTTGGACTAAATGAGGTTTGAAACCTTGTCACAGAATGAGGTTCGATCTAATCTTACCAATGAAGGTTTAATCCAAAAAATCCAAATGAGGGGTCAATAGGTGATTCCTAAATGATGTACACAATTATTTATTTCAACGAGGTTCGGTGTTAAAATCCAAATGTGGACTCGTTGTACATCTTTATTCCGTTATGATTTATTACGCATACGTTATTCACCAAATGTGGTTTTACAGTCATATAAATCCAAAGGAGAAGGATGCCCCTTTTTTATTTGTTGCGTTTTTCTGTGGCATTAGTGGTGGTTCTGTCTTTGGTGGTTCTCAATTTGTGAGGGAACGCGTAGATGGGTGGGGTTGGGGGGGTTATTTTGGTGAGAGTGAGTGGGTGGGTTTTTGGGGGTGGGAGGTGTTAGTTGTTTTATCTGGGTCTTGGGTGTGAATTGGTGGTGGGGGTTGTAGTTATGATGGATTCGGTGGTGGGGTTGGTGGTGGGGGATCGGTGAGGTGGGGTGGCCGAATTGTGGGTGGGGTGGATTGGGGCCCGCGTGTTAAGAGGGTGGGTTAGGGGGCAATGAGGGGGTCGAGTTCAGTTTAAGCGTTGTGGGGGGGGAACGGGAGGCGGAAGCGGGGTTTGAATGATGGTGGTGACTGGGGGTAGGGGGTTATCGGTATCATGGGGAGGGGGGGGGGTGGGGGGGGGCCTTAGTGAGGCGGGTAGTGGGGGATAGGGGGGTGTGTACAGGGACGGTAGGTTTTTGGAGGGGGTTGGAGTGTGTGGAGCAAAGGCTTAGTGGGGTGTCTAGTGTGGTGGGAGGGGTTGGTGTTAGGCGAGTAACATTCGGTTGGTTGGTGAGGACTTCGGGGACATGGGGGGTGAGGGGCCCAGTGGGGTGTTTTTTGGTCGGGTGGCCGGGGTGAGGTGGTAGGGAGTGTTTAAATTTGGGTAGTTATGGTGGGTGTGGGTGGGATGTGGTGGGCACGTCTGGGGTGGTCGGTTTAAGTGAGGTGGGGTCGGGGTGGCTCGGGAGCAGGGGTGATATGGGGTGTGTTTAAGTGGGTTAGGTGTTCGGTTAGAAGATATTTGATGGTGAGGGGAGAGTAGTGGGCAGGAGGGGCGTTGGTGTGTTGCGTTTGGCTATGTTTGGGCGGGGGTTGGTTTTGGTACAGGAGTGTGACGGGGGGGGGGGTGGGGCTGTTGTGTGATGGTGTTGAGTGAACAGAAACTGACAGGCGCGGGGTGGGGGCGTGGGCTGGGCGGGTTTGTACGGTAGGTTGTTGGTTTTTAGGGGGGTGAATGGGTGATGTTGGTTCGGGGTGGGTGGATTTGAGTGGTGGTGGTGTAGAGATGGCTGGGGGGATGGAGTTCAGCTTGTTGGAGGGGCGGAGAGGTGAGGGATTTGTTGGAAGGTGGTGTGTCCGAGGGGGGGTGGGTGGTAGGGGATGAGTATAGGGATGGGGGGTGGGGGTGTGTGGGTATGTAGGGGGGAGTAAGGTTGGGCTGGTTGTGGGGGTGTGGGGAGGGAAGAGGGGGGTTCGTGGTTAGTATAATTGAGTATGGGTAAGCGAGGGGGGGAGTACCGGAGCCTGATGGGCGGTGTATGGGGTTGTCGGAATAGGTATCGGTTTTTTGCTAGAGATTCAAGGTTGATTGTGGTGGGCGGTAACACGTGTGGACGTGTGGTCGAGGGGGGGGGGGAACGGAAACGTGGTCAGCTAGATGGAGGGACTAGTCGTGGGGGATGCATCGTCGGTGAGTTGATTGTGTTGGTATACGGGGGGAGGGTGGGTTAGGTGGGGGTGGGAGGAGGCATGCCCTCTGGTGAGCTGATGCGGTTGGGCGGTTCGGTTAAGTGGGTGGGGGGTGGGAGTCGGTTGTGGGAGCGGAGGGCGGGGGCGTTTGGTAGGGAGGGGGATAGGGGGGAGGGTGGATGGCGGTCGTGGCGGGGTTGCAGAGAGGCGGGGGTGGTGGTGGGGTGGGGGGGGGGGCATTGAGAGTGGGTGGTGTGGGGGGGGAGCCGCGGGCTTGGGGGGTAGTTTGGGGATAGTGGTGTTGCGGTTTTGGCGGGGGGGCTTGGGGGTGGGGGGGGCGGTGGGGATTGAGCGGCGCGTGGTTGGTGGTGGGTTTGAGGGTGTTGTTGGGAGTATAGGGGTGGGGTGGCGTGGTGCAGCCGGTGGGTATGCGGGGGGATGTTGTGGAGGTGGGGGAATGGTCTTTGTGGGGGTGGCGTCTGGTTGATAGGACGTGGGGGCAGATGGCGGGTAGGTGGGCGGACGGATGTGGGGTGGGTGGTGGGTTGGGGTGGGAGGGGCTGTAGTGGGAATGATAGGGGGTATGGTTGCTTTGGGGGGGAGTAGGCGTTCTATGGACATGTAGATGGACGTGTTTTTTGGAGTGTAAAGTTGGGGGGAGGGGGGGATTGGAGTAGAGTGTGGTGGGGTTGGCGTAGAAGATTTGGTGTGGGGAGGGAGTGGGTGGGGGCGAGTTTAGTGGGTCGGTGGTGGGGGGATGGCAGGGGTGTAAGTCTGGTGGATTTTGGGCGGAGGAATGGTATGGTGTTTTCTGTTTAGAGGGATAAAGGTGTCTGTTTGGGTGGGCGGGTCGAGGGGGCGGGTTAGGGATGGTGGGAGGTTCGGGGTTCTAGTGTGTGGAGAAAGGGGATGGTGCTGAGACGGTACTGGGGCGGGGGGGATGGTGTGGGAGGGGTGGGGGCGAGAGTCGCTGTGGAGCTGTAGGGTGAAGTGAGTGGTGGAGGTGGGTGGGGTGGGAGTAAGTGGAGGGTGGTATTAGAATTCTCTGTGGGGTTAGGGGCAGTGCGTGACTTCGGGGTTGCGAGCGAGTTAGGTTGTGGAGAGGGTTGTGTTGGGTTCTCTGAGGTGTGTGGGAGCGGTGGGGGCGGTTCAGGGTCGGTGGATAGGGGGTTTTGCAGAGGGCGACACTGTTGAGGGGGGATAAAAGGTGGTGTTCAGTCGGGTGGGGATGTGGTGTGTCGATAGGGGGTTGGGGAAGGAGGGTTAGGTGGGCAAGGCAGGTTTGGGGGGTAGTGGCAGGGGACGGGAATGGGATCGCGTTTGGCGAGGGATGGCTGGTGAGGGGCGGGTCAGGTCGGGGCGGGTTGGCGTTGCGGCCGTGTTTCAGAATGGGAGGTAAAATGAAGGTCCTTCTTGGATACGAGGGGCTTGGGGGAGGGGGGTGAGATATATGTCTGTATATATACGCCCGGGTTTCGGATCCGAGAGCCGCTATCCCTGCATTTAGTTGGCATGTGGAGGGTGTTATGGTGGGTTTGGTGCGGATGGTATGGGTTCGGGGTGGGGGTTGTTGGAAGGTTGGGGGGTTCACGGGAGGTACAGAGGGGGGGGGTTGGGGGGGGGGATGGTTGTGGGGTTGGGTCTGGGGATAGGAGGACAATTTGGGCTAGGGGGTGGGGTTTTAGTTTGGGTTTGTATATTGGTCGGGAGGGCCGAGTTGGTGAGGAGATTGGGGGTACTGTTGGGGAGGGCGGGGGAGGGGGGTTTGGGGGAGGGAGGGAGGGTGGAGGGGGTGTGAGGGGTGGGATTACGTGTGATGGGTAGTTATACACTGCATGCGAAAGGTGTGGAGAGGATGCGTAGATGGAAGGGGAGGTCGTTCGGGGAGGAGTTGGGAGCGAGGGGCAGTGGAGGTTGTGGGGGGGGGGGATGTAGGGGTCTTAGTAGGCGATTATACTGGGGGAGAGGGTGTGAGGGGTAAGTGACTGTCGACTGGTCAAAGGAGAGGTTAAGGGGGACTGGGCATCGTATGATGGAGTCAGTGTGGGACGTTGGGGTTGGTTGGGAATCTGTTCGTGAGGGGGGGGAGTTGGGGGTGGATGGGTTGGGAGGGGAGCGACGTGAGGGAGCAGGGGGCGTGGGAGTACCTGGGCGAGTGGGCTTGTGGATATTGGGGTGTTGGGGAGGTGTGTAGGGGCGGGTGAGGGTAGGGTGTGGTTCGGGAGCTGATTTGTTGGGGGGGTTGGTAGGTGAGTGCGAATTGGGGGGGATGGCAGGTGTGTAGGTTGCTTAAGGTGGAGAGGGTGGGTGGGGGCGGGTCTGTGGGTCGTTGTGACGGGTGGTGGGAGGTTGGGCTGCGTCGAGGTTGTTTGGTATGAGCGGGGGGTTTTTGTGTGACGGGTGTTGTGAGAGTAAGGCCGTTGAGAGGTATCAGGTTGGGGAGGGGGTGTTGGCAATTGATAATTGGGGGTGTGGATGGTTGGAGTGGGGTGGGGGTGGGGGGGGGGGGGTGGGTGGGCGGGGGGTAGTTGCGATGGGGTTTGTGTTGTGTGGGGGATGCGGGAGGGTGAGGGGGGCGGTTGCGGCCGTCGAGGGGTAGGGTGGGGAGGGTGTGAGTGTTGGGTGGGATTGAGAGGGAGTGTGTAAGGTGCGTGGTGCGATGGAGTTGGGTGGGTTTGGGCGATTGGGGGGTGGGTGGTAGGGAGTGGGGTGGTTGTTAGGGTGCTAGGAGGGTAGGTATTGGTGCCGGTGGCTAGGGTTGTTGATGGTGATTAGTAGGGGGGGGGAGGGCTGTTGGGGGGGAGGTGGGAGTGTGGGGGGTTTGGATGTTGGAGGTGGGGGTATGGCGTGTTTAAGGGGCTGGATGGACTGATGCATGGGAGGGGTGGTAGTATGTAGGGTTAGGGGTTGTGGCGGGATTTTGCACGTGTGGAGCGCTGAGGGGGGATGGAGGGGGGGGAGGTTTTGGGGCGCGGGGAAGTGGGGGGGGGGGGAGGGGATGGGGGAGTTGAGTGCGGGGGGATGGTGCGGGTTGGGGTGTTTGAGAATTGGGTTGAGTAAATGGGTGGAGGGTAAGGGGGGGCAGGGTGCGGGGGTTATAGAGAGAGCGGGGATCGAGGGGGGTGAGGGAGTTGGGTGTGGGGGGGTGGGTTGGATGGTGGAGTGCGGTGGATGGATTGGTGGGGCTTCGTAGCGGTGTGGTGGGGGTGGGGTAGTTTGGGTAGGGGTGGAGAGGTATGGTAGAAAGAGGAGGTGCTTAGGTGGCTGTAGTAAGGGATAGGTGGGGGTGGAGGGTGGTGGGGTGGGAGTGGTGTGGTATGGTCGTATGGGTGCAGGGTGTTGACTTGTTTTGGAGGTATTGAAGATGGGAGGGGGGAATATGGTTGGTAGATCTCAGTTTGTCGAGGGTGGGATTTGCGGGAGGATATGGAGTTTGGTGGGGTGGTTGTTGCGGTGGTTAGGAGTATGTGGTAGGAAGAGGGTTGGGTATGCTGGGGAGGAGGAGCTTTTTGTGAGGTTATGGAGGTTTGTTTAAGTTTGTCGCAGGATGGTCTGGCTGGGTCCGGGGGGGGTAAGGGTTTGGGAAGAGGGGGGGGGGAAGGGCGGGGGGTTGTGCGCGAGGGGCGTTCAGTGAGAGGGGAGTTTAGCATGATCGTCGGTTTAGGGGGAGGGGGGGGTGGGGCGTGGGTGGGGGTGGAGTAGGCGTTATGGTATGCATTGGGAGGGTGGTTATGTGGGGGGTGTGGGGAGGTAAGGTGGTGATTCAGGGGATGGAGGGGGTTAGGGGGGGAACCGTGTTGGGTGTGGTGAGAGCGATAATAGGGAGGTTGGGGTGGAGTTTGCGCGGTGGTGGGTTTAGTGTGGGGGTAGTAAGGTGGGGTGTGTAGGTGGGGGGCGGATGGGTTGGTGGGGAAGTGGGATGTTGGGTGTGGTTAAGGGTCAGTTCGGGAGTAGCGAGGGATGGTTTGTGGTTGGGTTATCTAGTCTCGGGAGGGTGTTGGGGGGAGGGGGGTTAAGGAGCGGGGTGGGTGGGTGGGGTGGGGTGGGGGCGTTCAGCGGCGGTTGGGGGGGCGGTGGGGGGAGGGTGGAGGGGGGTGATCCTGGGTGCGGGGGGTTTGGGGGGTGGTGGGTTGGTGTGGTCAGATGTGGTGTGTGAGATCGGGTCGGGGAGGGGGGCCCGTTGGTGATATGGGTGGTATTGGTGGGGGTTTTTTTGTAGGGTGAGTGGTGTGTGTGTGGGGGTAGTTGTTGGTCTCTGATTGGTCGTCAGGATGGGGGGGGGTTGGGTGGCGAGGATGAGTGGAGGGCTTTGGTTTTCCCGTCTCGGGAGGGTGGAGGTAAAGACTTGGTGTGGTGTACCAGGTGAGTGACGGAGTGGGAGTAACTAATGGAAGTGGGTTAGTTTTGAGGAATTTTAGGGTGTGAGGTATGGTGAGAGGGTGGAGCGGGGGTGGGTGGGGAGGAGGTGGGGGGAGGTCTGGTGTGTGTGTGGGACTGGTGGTGGTGGTGAAGGGGGGGTGGGGGGCGAGTTAATGGTGCTGGGGTTGTTTATGGTTAGTGGTATATCGTACGGTCTTCTGTAGGTCGGGGTTTAGGATTACGATTTGGGTTTGGGGTAGATTGGAGGGGGGGGTAATGTAATTGGTTGAAGTTTGAGGGGTGATGGGTTCAGTGTTTTAGGGGGGGCTTTGTGTGATTGGGGTTTGTGGTAGTTTCGCGGCGTTTGGTGGGGTGTGTAGTAAGGCTCGGGGTGGCGGTGGGAGTTAAGGTCGTTCCATATCGGGGACTGGGAAGTAGGGAGTGGGCTGGTGGTTGTGCGGTGGGTGGCCGGGGGAGTAAGTTCGGATTGTTGGGGTTGGGGGGGGCGTGATGTGGGTGGAGGGGATGTGGGGTTGGGGTGTGGTCGGTGAATGGGATACGAGTAAGGATAAGAGCGGTGTTGGCCGGGTTTACTCAGGGATGGGGTGAGTAGCTCGTGTAGGGGGAGAATCGTTGTTGGTTTGGAGGGAGGGGGAGGAGGAGTGTAGGGTATGTGGGGGGGGGGGCGGGTGCGTTTGGGGTGGGGTTGTGGCGGGCGAGTGGAGTAGGGTTGGGGTTGTAGGAGCGGTTAGGTGGTGGCTCTGTGGAAGGGGATTACTGCATGGTGTAAGTGGTGGGGGGGGTTTTTGTTTGAGTGGGTCTATGTGGCGAGGATGATTCAGTGGGGAGGAGGGCGTAGTGCGGGTGTGGGTAGAAGTGGCTGGGTTGGGTGGGGCTTGTGTGGAGCAGCTATGGGGTGTAGTTTTTTGGAGTGGGGTGGGGAGGTTGTTGGAGTAGTGGAGCTGAGGTATGTTATGTGCGAGGGTGGCTGAGGGCGGGCGGGAGTTTCGGGTGGCACGGGGCAGTTTTATCTTTATTTATTATTTTTTTTCTTTTCTTTTTTATATTTTTTTTACTTTTGTTTTTTAAACTAGATTTATTTTATCTTACTTTTACTTACTTTTAACTTTTTTACTATATCTTTTTAATATTCATTCAAGAAAATTTACATTTTATTTATTTTTTTCGTATTAATCTCGTTTTTTTTAGATCATTTATAAATTTTTTATTCTTTTATATTATTTTATTCAGATTTTTTTCTTTTCAATTTATAATTATTTTATTATTTCTTTTAACTTTCCAATGAGGTTTAATCTTACAGAATCCCAATTGGTTTTAACATTTGTAAGCCTTATTTGAGGTTTTGAAAGCACTAGTACCAAATGAGGTTTTGACCGTGTGATCATAATGAAATTACCCAGTTGAGGTTTTCTAACAATTGAAGTATGATGAACAAGGTTCTACAAGGATGAGTTTCGAAAACCTCGTTCATACATCCAACTAACCAAACAAGGGCTATAATTGTTTTAAGAGACCTTGTTCAATCCAAACGAGGCTTGTAACTATTTTTCCACCACAACTCTCACACGTATAACCTCAATTGAGGTTTGTAACCGTTTTCCAAGACCTCGATTACTACAAACATTCCACGAAATCCACAAGCACGCCTCAAATTCGATCCTAAAACATAATTTTCACCACGAAAATCACCAAATTAATCCGAAATGAATCACAAATCACGTATTTACAAAACTTCTTAAATTTCGAGATATGCACACAAAGTGTGATTGTGTGTGTGTGTGTGTGTCGAAAATCACCAAATTAATTCGAAATGAATCACAAATCACGTACAAACTTATAAATTTCGATCAAAATTGAAAAGATTAGGACCTCGTTCATACTCTACCCCACGTCGAGACCTTAATCTTCAAAATTTATCATCATTTTGATCTCAAATTCACAAATCAATACACTAATTGTTACTATATCAAAATCAAACACACAAACCCGCATCAAACAACTAAAATCCATGTCATATAGTAATTTGGAGACCTTGTTCGTCAATCCATGCGTCACGAACACAAAATCACCAAAAGTTATTGCTTTTTTTAGCTTTTTGATTCATACACACTCAATTTAAATCTCTCCTAGCGATTGATACTACTTGATATAGTCCTCAATAGCATTGTATCATTATGATTATGGTTAAGTGTAGTGGGAGAAAGTAGAAAGAGGGATTTATCAAATGGGGATTTTTATAAAAGAGGGAGGAAATAAGAGAATAAGGATTACAAGAGAATTTATGAAAGAGCTTAGACTAAAAGAGGCTAATCCTCACTATTTTAATATTTTCTCTAAACTACTAAACTTAGCATATTGGGCTCTTTTCTTTAATTGTGGCCCAATAAGCATTGCTACAAATTAAACGTAAAGTAAAACTTCTAATAAAATAAACACTATTAATCGACACGTTTATTAATCCTAACAGCCTAAAGGATTGTTATCCCTTTGATCATGATTTGTTTATTTTTTAATCGTCTTTAGATAGTTTAGGATGAACACATACTCTTGGTTGGGAGTTTCGGTTAAGTTTTGATATGTATAATGATTAAGTGTGCTTATGATGATGCTTATTTGCTTATTTGAGTAGCTAAACTGATTTGTGTTGGATAATCATAGTTTTGGTTGAATAATCATAGTTTTGGTTCAAAAATGTAGTTTTGGTTGGAAAAAGTTTGACCGAATGTGTTGTGTTGAATTGATCTTAGTTTCGGTTGAGATTAGTTTCGGTTAAGTCTAGTTTCGGTTGAATGTTCTTTAAATTCTTATTGGGCTTAATGTTTAATGGACTTAATTCAAAATGGACTTGTCTTGAACTTACGAGTTTAATGAATGTTTAGTGGGCTTAAAATGTCCAAATAAATTCAAAAAATATTTAAGTGGGTTTAAATGTGTAAATTGGATTTTGTGATCACTTAAATGGGCAATATGCATAATGGGCTTTAAGTTGTTTAAGTGTGTAATGATAAACTATGTATTTCTATATTAGCGATCTAAGTCGCAACTGATTTAGAGTATTTGAGAACCGTTGTTAGCGGCTTAGTGACCATCCGGTCTAGATACAAGAATTCTACGCCCCTAGCTATCTTTGTCATCAAAAGTAGTAAATGAAATTCAAATGTACAACAAATATGAATGAGTTGAAATAATGTGATGAATGTGTATTCCTCTGTATCCATCTATCTATGATCATTTCTGGCTACAACTGAGAGATAAACATTTTCAAGAAACTAAAACAGAAAAAGAAATGCTTTCAAGAAAAAATTCAATTTGTCAAACAATCTTTACATAAATGATAAATAATGTATTTCTATGTCGAAGACTGTTGTTAGCGATCTATGTTGCATCTGGCCTATGGTACTCAAAAACGTTGTTAGCATCGTTTAGGTTACATCCGTTTGAAGTACTTAAAAACCGTCGTTAGCGGCTTAGTGACCATCCGGTTTAGATTTTATAGTACTTTCAGGAGTTTTTGCAATTCTCAAATTCTGAAGCATTGCTACAAATTAAACGTAAAGTAAAACTTCTAATAAAATAAACACTATTAATCGACACGTTTATTAATCCTAACAGCCTAAAGGATTGAATACCGTTGTTAGCGATATAGGTTACATCCGATCTAGGGTACTCTAAAACGTTGTTAGCATCATTCGGGTTGCATTCGTTTAAAAGTACTTGAAAAGCGTTGTTAGCGGTTAGTGACCAACCGGTTTAGATATTCAAACTTTCAAAAGGGCAATTTTGACATATATCAAAAGCTTTTGCAATTCTCAAAATAAAGTGATCTTGTGGTGTCTTAATGGTACTTTCTCACAAATGGTTTTAATAATAAGAAGTGTGATTCTTGAATTTTTTCAATCAAAGTCTTATTCAAAGTCAAAGACTCACTTCTTTATTCTTGAGAAAGTATCATGTCAAAATGCTTTTTGGTAAAGAAACTCAAAAAACAGAATGAAAGAATAAATCGTGCATGAAAAAGCGAGTGTATGTTCAAAAAAGGATTGCAAGAACATACAAAAGAAATAAAAAGAATAAAACGTACGTCATGTGCAAGAAAAAGCAAGAAAATGGCACATGGGAAAGAAACTGATCAAAAATATGTTCAAAAAGAATTGATCGAACATATAAAACAGACAGAGTAAAAAGAGACAAAAATATTATATATATGAATTTTTGTTGATTTCATTATCAAACACCATTATAACCCTTCCTCCCCAAATCAAGCACAACACGCATATCCAAACTACATTCATTTCACCCACCCAAATCATCACCAAACCCCCCTCCACCCCCCCATCCCTCTTCCAAATATTCATCCCTCCCCCCCTACACTCCCAAAAACCTAACAATCTCTAAACAATTACCATCATAACACCCTAATACACAAATATCTTACTAACCCATCCACCTCTACTCTCACTATCTACATATCACAGTCATACTTTTTTCAAGACGCACTCAGCTACGCTCTCGCTCACTCAATATGTGAATCACAACTGCGCGAATAGCTGGTACAGCGAATTCTATCCAAGTGTAGTCCACTTACTTCGAGAGAGCACACATACTCTCTACTCGCTCCCAAAAAAGATTTGTGTGTGTGTATTATGAATCCTTCTTTCTCTCACGCACTCATCGTCGCGTTTCGTCTCGCACAGCACTTCATCCAACTACACACTCTCTCACTCGCTAGCTCTCGTAACACTTGGCACCAAAATTATACCATGACTAAGGAGAACCAATTGCCTTCATCACACACACTCACTCACTTCTCGCATGGATGCTTGCTCTCGCTCTCGGCTCTCTCTAAGATCGCCAGTGGTATATCCTCACTTCACCAAACTCATCATTTAATACACACTTGCCAAATTTCCTAACATACTAAGGAGAACCAATGAACCTCACCACACCATTGATGATGATGTTGTTGTTGGTTTTATGATCGCCAGTGGTAAATTAGAAGTGAAGGGTATGCGGATTCCGGATGAGTTACTAACGGAAGATATAACGCATACTATAGCGTATAAATTGTATGATGATGACTTTAATGGTGTAGAAATTCCGATGACACAACCATCACTGGTTGTGTCTACCTAAGGAACATGTAGGAAACCTAGCATCCCTAGGACACCTAACCCGAAATGCATCCCGGAGAAGAAGGGGAAGCAGGCAAGTGGGGAATCTAGTGCACCAATTCTAAAGATGAAGTTCAAAATTAGAGCACAACAACTTGATCTACTCATTCGGGTTCCTACATGTACTAAGGTTGAAAGAGAATAGCTTACTGAGGCACACCAAATTATTATCTTGCTGAGGCCAATAGTGCTAAGGAAGCTGAGGAAAGAGAGAACATAAAACTGGTAAAAGAAGTAGTGTTAGAAGAGGAAGTTGATAAGATTGTCGAAGGAGATGAAGAAGTGGATAAAAGGTTTGCACATTTTGTGATTCTAAGTCAAGAAGATCCCGGTACTAGGATAGATCTAGGGAGTCATAAGGAAAGTATAGAGGAGGAGAAAGAAGAAGATGATGATGATGATGATGATGATTATGTTGATATTACTTTGATAAGAAAGAAACGAACGGGTAGCTTGGAGATTAGGTAAGATCAAAAGCAGACACCACTCACCACACCCCCTAGATACCCTAAGATTAACTTATCCTCGGATAAGGCAATTGCTACTGAATTAACAGAAACAGATATCCATATGTTCGTTGGTCCATCTCAGTCCTCATCTCTCCGTGTAAAGCATCTCAAGGGAGTAGTAGCAAGAGTCACACATCGCAGAAACAAGATAATCAAGACCATGAAGAAGAATTTTGTTCATCGCAATGAAGTTCAGAATTTGTGCATAAAGATCAGAGACACTTTTGAGAAGGAAGTTTTTCCACTGGTTAAAGACACAACAAATAGTATTGTCAAGGCCAATCTTCGACGTATCGTCAAAGAAGAAATGCACAAAGAAACATCAAGTGTTAAAGATAACTTTTAATCCATAGTCAATACAGAACTTGTTGGTACTGCTCTTCGACAAATCGAAGAATTTCTACAGAGATACATGCAGACACATGTTGTTGCTTTCGAGCCACTTGTAAGTACTCCAATTCCTGCACTTTAAGAACAACTTTACAAGGCAATAAAGGATAGTCCAGATATACAAGCTGCTGATCCTGATATATGGACTGTTCTCAAGGTATATTTTAAAAAATCTTTGGTTCTTACTGACACTTGTAGAAATATTGTTCTTCGCAAGCGCGATCATGATAACCATCCTGAGTGGCAGAAGAATGCGAAGAAGTAGCATAGACAAACAAAGGAACAAAGTCAGACAATCATCTGTCATCAAAACATATGTACAGAGAATCTAAGGCAAACCTTCATCACACAAAAAGCAATATTTTGGTGGGAGGTTTTTTCGGTTAAGGAAAAGATGAATAATGAGGTGATTTTCTGAAGAAGCGTCAACAGAATTCTTGGCAGTGTTAGTAGAGTTAGGGAAAAGCAATGAGCACCAACAATTTCTAAGTCTTATAGAATGAAGAACTGTTGAATGTCATTATGCGAGAAAGGTTGTAAGACTGTAGAAGAGTATGTTTATCACACTGAGAACAACAAAGAGTTATAAGGAGAATCAATTGTTTGGGAGAGCATATAAAAATAGTTTAGATTCCACAAATCTTGAGAAAGAAGCACCAGTATTATTTGGTCCTCAGAGGAATCTGAATGAACCTCCAATGTTTTTATGGAATAAGGATTTATTCTATCTAACGCATGGAAATTTTAAGACTAAGAAGTACGTGTTATCAGTGCACAAGATACATGCAACTCCTATCCCAGAAGATGATCTAGAAGAAATTTTGACAAGATGGGTGGGTAAAGTGTTCAAGAAGTTCATCGAGGAAGCACGTTTATCCATTCAGCATTGGAAAAGTTTGTGGGCTAAAATGTTTTACAAAAAGAAGCACTATATAGTTAGATCAGATCTAAAAGAAGTCTACTCAAATCTAAAGATTATTAAAGTGATCAGAGTGAAGAATGAACAAGGATATAGGTAAGGCTTCATGGAGAAAATAGTGGTGAAACGGGCTGATGGTAATGAATACATCTTCTCGAAATCGGACTACACGTACTTGAACAAGAACGACATAGAAGATATGTACTTGATGTGCTTGAAAAGAGAGATAGATCACAAGAATGTGTTGATTAACTCTTTGATTATCTTTATCAAAATTTGTGATATATGGGAAAGAGTTCAAGATTATCAACTGGGAATCGAAAGCTACCAGATAAAGATCAACCTGACTGCTCCAACTCTTGTTATTCCTGGTATTGAAGAACTTGAACCTTACACTATCATTATTGATCCTTTCATTGGAATTGTGTACGAGAACAACAAGAAACAAAGGAGAGTGATGAATATTAATGAGTTGCCAAAGTTCTGTGATGCTACACTGGATAGAGTTCTGAAGAAAGTAAAGGAGATTATAGTTGCTGCACGTTATGGTTTTAAAGACTCTCCTCAAAATGAAGAACATAAAAAAGTGATGGGATTTTTCGAAGAAGAGATCAAAGAACGCCTGATGTTTAGAAGGCATATGAGGAGATGTGAAAGTTTTGTCAATGGAAGACCACTTCTATCACTCAGAGGTCGTCCTGAATAATCAACCCTTATGGGGAGATTGTTAGGAATGAAAATGTGTTTATTATTCTTTATAAAGTGGTCTTTGTATTAATAGTTAGTTTTTAGTATTTAAATATTGTAATAAGTCTAATTTGATCTAATTAAAAAAAGAGCCTAATTAGACAATAGATTAGAAGATTAAGTAAGAATAAAGGAGACTATAGATACTCCTTCCTTAGGAAGAAGTATAATTCTTCTCATCTCTTGTAACCTCATTTCTCTCAATTTTTCTCTTTTAATGAAAATCAATCAAAGTTAATCCCCTCTCTCCGGATAAATCTTCAAGCTTAACCTTGCATAATTGTGCGATACAATACTAAAAGGGACAATATCAATTTACTATAAATACATTAATCATATTAATAAAACATTCCCTCGATGTATACATGTGTGTCCCTAATAGGCTCATTATTTCTAGCCGCATAGTTACCGATTATAACTTGAGCACTACCAATATATTCTTTCTCTAACTTTATGTTTATGTACCATTTCAACTCAACACTTTCAATTAGGAAGCATGTGGTTAAAATATACGAGATAAAAAATATATAGTAAAGAGAAAAAATTATAATCCTTTTACTGCTTTTTATTAGAGGTGATGCATCTCACGCGTGAACCATCATAAAACCTACCCACGAAGCACCAAACTTCTAGATTTTGCATTATAGTGGTGGTTTGCACCTACCTTTATTTTTTTTATTTTTTTTTAAGTGTGTATGATATATATTGTGAGGTATTTTTATATTTTTTGTTAGATGGTGACCATAGAAGGTACAAAGTCGTGAGTTTAGTGGTGTTCTGAATAGTGATTTGGCGTTGATGTGGAGGAGAACTTGTTAAAAACTAGGGTTAATGGCATATAATAGCAACGTACTTTTTCATTTGAGTCATTATCAGATATGAACTCAAAAAAGTATCACAATACCCATCCAACTTTATATGTCTTGTACCGATGTCAGCAACTTGACTATTTTTACTTACAAAATTCACGTCATGTGACACATGTACATGTCATGTCCTTTTTTTTAAAGCGTTAGGTTCCATTCAGCCCCTAAAACACAACCGTAGGTTGTATGTGTAAAGTGATGAGTGTTATATGTGTTTCAATTGGGGAAGACAACCTAACGGTGTGTATTAGAGGCTGACATGGAACCTAACGCTCTAAAAAAGGGGACATGACATGTACATGTGTCACATGACGTGAATTTTGTAAGTAAAAATGGTCAAGTTGCTTATATCGGCACAAAACATATAAAGTTGGACTGGTATTGTGATACTTTTTTGAGTTCATATCTGATAATGACTCAAATAGAAAAGTACGTTGCTATTATATGTCATTAACCCTAAAAACTATATATACATGAAGTTCCAAAACTGAATATATAGTCATTTTTTGTGGCTTTGCACTATAAATACCACAAAACCATCATTTATACTAGTATCTATTGCAAATTTGCAATGGCTTCAATTAGCATTTCCTCCCCGAGTCATGGTTTTGCTAGGCATTATAATGGTAGAAAGAGAACAAATATAGGAAGGTTTCCGAAACAATTATATTTCACAGTCAAGGCTGCAACTACTAACGCCCACATTGTTAGACGGTCAGCAAACTATCCTCCTTCAGTATGGTCACATGATTATCTCGAGTCACTGACTAACAAATATGTGGTATGTTGTTCCTTCTGCTACATAATCTAGTATTATGTCCTAGTGTCGATGGTTTCATATTGTTTTTGTTCATATAGGGCGTAAAACATGAGACAACATTACATGGTTTAAAGGAAACGGTGAGGCGGATGATTTCTGAAGACACAGTGGTGGAGAACCCATTGGCTACACTTGAACTAATTGATGATTTACAAAGGCTTGGATTATCGTATCACTTCAAAGATGAAATAACTACTGTGTTAAAGATGATATACATTTGCTACTATGAAGCTCATGAAAAGTGGAATAGATTGGATCTTAACCTTAAAGCCGTTGGCTTTAGACTTTTAAGACAGTATAGTTATCATATCCCTCAAGGTATTATTTTTTGTCCTTTTTTTCTGCATAACCTCTGATGTATATCGTACTAATGTATATGGTTCCTTTTTGTCAAGAAATATTTGATGATATCAAAGATGAGACAGGAAACTTTAAGGCCTGTGTACATGAGGACGTTGTAGGAATGCTTAACTTGTATGAGGCTTCATTTCTTGGTGTCGAGGATGAAAAATTATTGGATGACGTAAGGGAGTTCACAACCAAATGTCTGAGAGAGAAGTTAGAGAAGAACGACACAGTTAATCAAAGTATGTCCATGTTAATAAGTCATGCATTGGAGCTCCCATTGCTTTGGAGGGTCCAAAGGTTTGAGGCAATGTGGTTCATAGAAGCATACAAGAGGCGAACTGACATGAAACCATATTTGTTAGAGCTTGCAGAATTGGATTTTAACATTGTACAAGGAACTCACCAAGAAGATTTGAAGCACTCATCAAGGCACGTCCTCGTGTATATTGTGATGTGTATATAATATCCATGTGTGAATACTTTCTGAAATACTGCAAAAAGTGGTGAATTTATATCAAGAGTACATTACTGGTCTAGTAGATGAACATTAAAGTGCGACATATTTTCTATCTATATACCTCACTCTCGTATATTCATACACTTGGTACAGGTGGTGGGATGGTCTATGTTGGAACAGGAAGCTCAGCTTTGCTCGAGACAGGTTGGTGGAAAGTTTCATGTGGGCTGCTGGTGCAAACTTTGAGCCGCAACATGGGGTTCCAAGGATACATGTCACAAAGCTTATTTCCCTGGTAAACGTGATAGACGATGTTTATGATGTTTATGGTACTTTGGATGAACTTGAACAATTCACGGAAGTTGTGAGAAGGTTGGTGCTAGTTTGTTTTGAATAGGAATACTTGCTAATTATAATCTTTCATTTTTTTTAGATGTTTCTAATATATTAGTATCGTTGGGTTAGATGGGACGTCAATGCAGTCGAAGGACTTCCTGATTACATGAAGATGTGTTTCCTTGGATTCCACAACACCATCAACGAGATGGCATACAACACCTTGATAAACCAAAAATCCCTAGTTATACCTTATGTGAAAAAAGTGGTTAGTAAACCCCAAAAAAATAATTATACTCCCAAAAAGTGGTTTAGCGGATGTGATGATCTATTTTCCTTGTTTTTACAATGAGTTTAACTGACCTTAATTTCATTATCCTTGATTTAACAATAACGTTGATATTTCCGCTGCAGTGGACAGATTACTGTGAGGCAAACCTCTTAGAGGCACAATGGTTTAACAGTGGATATACCCCAACACTAGAAGAGTTTTTGAGCAACTCATGTACTACTGTAGGACTTCCTGTAGTAGTTTCAAGTGCTTATTTCTTGGATTCAAATGATACAATTGGAGAGGCCTTGCAGAACGTAATTCATTGGTCTGCAATGATTTTACGTCTTGCTGATGACCTAGGCACGTCATCGGTATATACACTTTATCTTCTTTACTTTATGAAAAACTGGTTTAAAAATCACATGATCATTACTTTGTGCTATCTTATAAGCAGGCCGAACTTGAAAGAGGTGATATTCCTAAATCAATCCAGTGTTACATGCATGAAACTGGTGCTACTGAAGAGAAAGCTAAGGCATATATAAAGAGCCTAATCATAGAAGCATGGAAAAAGATAAATAAAGAAAGAATGTTTGTTAAGTCACCTTCTCTGCAGATCTTTTTGGAATGTGCCTCAAACATTGGCAGGATGGGGCAATTTACATACGAACGCGGGGATATATTTGGTGCGCCAGATGATTTGTACAAGTCTCATGCAACTTCATTGCTTTTTGATCCTAAATCCTAAGGGATCATATCCCTCTTTTGCAATATGGTTATATGATTCTTAATGTACACTTGTCACGTGGTTTTTAGGAGGATAGATATTTACTCTTGTTAAATGTTTGTTTCTCCCATCTAATCTGAATAAAGTATCAATAGTTCTAGCCATAAATCAAATTGATTCATTCCTACGCAAATATGTCTTAAATATTTCAGAAAATTATATCTTTCAGCATTTACACATTACATCAAAGACTACCTACCAATGCTTAAAAACATAACAACAAACCCAGAAAGCAGAATGTAAGGTGCTAGAAACCAACTCACAGAACCATATGTTCTCCTAGAACCACTTTGCGGCTTATTCGTCTCTTGAAGTAGATTCTAATCCAGCTGAAGGGTTATCGGCAAAATACTCTTGATGTTTAACGTTTACACCATACTGCAAGCAACAACCATCATCTTGTTATTAATAAGAAACCAAACATCTAGATGGAAAAGAAGGCAACAATAATCTAAATTTTTAGTATTGACACCCTGCCTATAATGTGCTGCAAATAACAGACACAAGAAAGACTAAGTTACTCGGATGGGTCAATAAATGGAAGTCGTGCATACAAACTTAAACTTTAATGATGGCAGATAAGAGGGTGGATCATGAAATGTTTAACGCTCAAGACAAGTGAAACTGTGACTGAAACACACAATATATATCTATTGATTAATGAAATGGGCATTCAATCTTGATCTCAATAGAAGTTGAAAACAGATATGCAGGTTCTGTTTGCTTTATTTTCATGGAATAACTGGATGCCAAACTCACTCAAACCTCCCTTAAGCTTAGGAAATTCAGATACTAAAATGCACTATGATCCAAATTTGAATGCTTATCTAACACAGCGATAATGGTAATTAGACCTAAGACAGTAGAGTGATGTCACAGATAGTAAAACTTGTGTACAACTTTCGACATAATGCTGAGCATAAAGCAATATACTCCTGTTACTCGATGACTTTTGAGGAATGTTCCAATTGTCCTATGGTGTGTTTACATGCAATATCAATAAGGGGTTCCTTCAGTGTGTCTGACTGTCCGTTATGTGAATAGATGATAATCCCAAAGTATCCGTTTTTAATGGGCAAAAAATGATTTGAAAACCATGATTTTCCAGCTACATAGCATAAGTGTGTTATTTTCTTCTGCTACACTATTGTATACAGCTCGCAAACACATCCCCAATTAAATCCCAATCTAAAAGGGTTAATATCTGTGTGTCAAATAAGTATTTTCAAGCAGAAGCACTAGTGTCAAAATTAGTCTATATTCACTTGATCAATCCAAATATTTGCGATAAACTCTGATAAATACTCGAGTAATTCAGGATACATTTTAGGTCTCTGATTCTTTACCTTCACTTCCGCTTCTTAGGCCACCATGACATAAGGTCCTTCCACCGATTCAACATCGTTTAGGGCTCAAAATGCCAACTACAGTTAAGTTTTACCTTGTTTTAAGTAGCATTTATCTTTCTATGTCTCTAGGAACTATACTTTTTATTAGAGTTTATCTTCGTTTAATAATGAATAAATCCTCAAATAGGGTCCATTCCTAAATCCTCCTATGATTATTAGTACTTTCTTTTGTTCCAATTATGTTTCACTGTGAATGGAAAAGCCAAAAACGGAGAATATGGGAAATAAGTACACCCTCATACTAATGAGTGGAAGGGGCTTCAGTTCAATAACTCATCAAACCAAGGATATATGAATACTTAAGGTAGGATTTAGGAATTAACCCTTAATGAGGATGAATCTAAACCGCCCATCTAAGAAAGATAAATTCTAATTAAGAAGATAAATCGTAGACATAGAAAGATGAATCTGAACTAAAGAAACATAAATTTGACAGTACTAAATAGCCATTTTGGTGACCATATGACCGAAGCACCTTACATCATAGGACTGAAGAAGCGGAGGGCAAAAATTTCCTGCATCAGAATGTTTGACAAGCATGACAATAATAAACGTCGATGTGAATGATTACCTCTTGCAGAGCCTTAGAGAGGTCCTCCATGTTCATAACAGGGCCAGGGCGCTTATCCTGCAACAAAGAAAAGTCAAGATAAAACAAAAAATGCAGAACGGAAACTAAGCAGTGTGTAGTGTCATTTACCCGTTGCTGCTTGTCTTTTTTGTCCCTGACACCAGCTGCCTGTCTAGCCTTGCAGTGCCTACAATAAGACATATGAATAAGCATTGATTCCTAAGGATTGCAGCTTGTCAAGATGGCTATAATCAGAGTCTTGCACATTATTCCAATAGCATTCTTCTTGCATCCCATTTACATTTAATTCATAACTAACGTCTACATCCCACCTCCCCCAGAAGCAGGGTATGGGGGAGGTGGGATGTAGACGGATCATACCCCTACCCTTGGGAAAACCCCGAGGGTAAAGAGACTGCTTCCAAAAAGACCTCCGGCAATATCATTCATATTGCAAAAACTAAAAATAGGAAACCTTTCATCAGTAGAAAAACTTACTGAAGAGCATCAGTTGCAATGTCTGAAACAAACTTCTGTGCCGCAACAGCTACTAGCCTGGTTCTGAAACGTGAAGGAAATCACTTGTGTTAACAAATTCTTCAAAAAAAACATTGGTAATGTACTTATGGGTGTAAAGATTGACGGCTGCTGCTAAACCGTAACTTTTTGAAAACTTTTTACAGCACAAAAGACTCGAAAATCGGAAGTAAATAAGAAGATCTTAGACCAAAAAAGACACAAGGAGAACACTTTTATAGTAAAAAGCAGAAGACGTGGAGTGGTCATCGTATGAAGTAAAACTAATCAAGTAAATTAAGCAATTACTAGTAAATACAAAGGTACGTTCGGCAAAACTAGTGGTAGCAGCAAGGAAGCTGTTTGATTTAATTAAAAGCATTTGGTAACATAGTTGTGTAATGGTAATTATTACGTTTAAACGGATAAACGCTTGTAAATGCTACGAAACGCATCGTTTTTATTTAGAGTGTTGAAAAAAAATTGCAACAGAACAAGCATTGTATAGAAAACGTAAACGCTACTTCCTTTTTATCCTACCTATTGCAATACTTCCTTCCTAGAGAATGCTTATTTATAAGATATTAAGCAGTGGGACAAAATAAGCGTTTTTCAATATGGGCTTGAGACGAAACTAGAATAACCTTTTCACCATCATAAATTGGGGGGTGTTTGTTTCGGATTATATAGTGGGCTTATGGCTTGTAAAACAAAAGCCGAAAACCACATAAGTCATAAGCCCGCGAAACAAACACCCCCTTAGATAAGATAAAAACTAAAAATAAGAACATACAGTCGAACATCGGGACACTAGAAATCGCTCTTAGCTAAGTAATGTTCCACCAGCTCATTAGGAATCTATATAGAAGTAAATAAAACAGTTTAAAAAACATAAAACAAAGATATTATATAATAAATAAATAAAAAATTACAGTTGGGGTGTAGTCAGTTAAGGAAGCAAGGAATTCTGTAAGTGCGTTATCATCGTCATGTCTAACTTCATTCGATTGCTGCTGCTGATGATGATTTTGATTCATGTTTTCTGTTATATATAAAAGATGGGTTTATAAAAAAACAAATATATACGATTAAAGAAACTTATTAGGATAGTAAACAGACAGACCCGGTGGAGTGATCAGCAGGGGCGGACTTAAATCGCCTGAGAATAAGTAGGAGGGGTTAGGGTTAAAAGAAATGATTTCAATTTTGTTTGTTTGTTTGGGTCATGTGATCATCACGTGACATGTTCTTTTTATATGATATGACGTCATGGCAGCTGAGCAAAATACTAATTTTCCCCTTACTTTTTTTTTCGTCTTTTCAAACCAACTAATTAAAATTAGAATAAAATAACGTAGGCGACTACCTATCACGTCTATATTTTTCGGATTTCTTCTTTTTTGCATGTTGATGATAAGCATCCTCGTCCGATAACCCCGGGGTGCTAGTGCCGAGAAACTTAATTTATTTCAACCTCATTATTGTCGCGTCTTTCGCTTTAGTCATCGTGTACATCTCTTGAGCGACCTCCCGTTTGAGTCTTAATTCATTTTGTACATTCTCCCCAAAAATCTTGCCCATCGTGGTCTCCGATTTACTTTTCTTCACTGTTCGGATCATCTCTGAATGGCTCAGTAAATCAGGTGTCATCAACCGGTTCAATGGGTTTGGTCGCATCTCACTTGGGATGTTTTGTCAAGATTGCCTATGGCCCTTCTAGAGTAAACGTTTTTCCATCCTTCTCGTCACGATGTGTAGTTCTATAACGGCTCAAAAGGTCAACCTTGTTTTCCCCACCTCTGCTCAAACGTTTTAAACGTTTGTAGCTAGAGTTGAACTTTTAGCAATTATAGTTTAAGGGTGCCCACTTCCCAATCATCATATCTGTCGTATGTTGGTGTGGAGCACTTTTGTTGAACTCATTAAGAACCCGGAACCAAAATGATAGCGCGTCCTGGTCATTTCCCGATTTAGTTATCTTCGGAAACGGAAACATAACACTCGCCTTAATAATATTTCCTCGTCTTGCATCCAATGAGTGTGATTCTTTGAGGATGCATCGGTTGTTGTGGTTGTTTTTCGGTGGGTTTGGCGGGTCTTTTGTTTTTTCTCCACCTTTCGCTTTTTTGGGTCTCTTGCGGTGGTTGTTGTTGTGGTTGTGGTGGATATGTTGGTTATTGTGAAAAGAATTGTGGTGGATATTGTTGACGTTGTTGAAATTGTTGTTTAAGTAGTTGTTGAAAAAAAAATATTATTCGGGTGTGTATGTTGGCATAGTATATTGGCTAGCAAACGAAGCAAATTGAGGGTGCGAGGAAGATATTGAGTTTGCGGTTGAAGGTGTAGTGGGATCTGACGAAGATGACGAGTTTAGAGCTTGAGGCATTCGAGAAAGTTATTGTAAGAGCAAGGAGTATCATGAAGAGATACATCTCTTCATTTGGCCCCACAGCCTTCCACATCAGTGATAAGTGTAGAATACACATATCCGTTTGTACCTAAAATAACCCAATTAAACCCAAAACAGACCAAAAATGGCAAAAATATGCTTGTATTTGTGTTTTGTGTATGCAGGTACGGATAAGTCAAAAATCACAAGAAAACAGTCAAAAACGAGCAAGCACGGACACGAGAATCAGAAGAGTACAAAAAGAAGCCAAGAATTCAAAACCAAAGCCAGAAAAGTCAAGCCTCAGTCAAATCCAGTCAACAATGGTCAACAGAAATCAACCACTACAAGACAAAACCTCACAATAATCCAATTCCAGTCCCTCAAGTTCATAAATGTCCAAAAATGACCCCTCACCTTTTATTGGGCCCTAGAAAGCTTAATGGGCCTTCTAAACCCTAAATGGGCCTTACTCGGATCCAAGCCTATAACCATAAGCCCAAATCCTAGTCCATTAACCTTTTTATAACTCCAGGGACCAAACTTGCATTGTCCCAAAACTTTTCATAACTAGAAAAAGGGAAAAGAAAGACAAGGACCATTTGTGTAAAATCCCAAAGTTATAACAGTTTTTAACTGTCAAAAAAAAATAGGCGCGAAGTTTTTTTTACTATTCATCATCACCAACAATCCACCACTCAGTTAAAAACAAGGGGCAAATAGAAATCAAAGGGTGCGATAGTCAATTCATAAGCTCCTAAACACAATGGGCAAGGGACAAAATGCAGTATATCAATGGACTAATCAAGTTCACTCAAGCTCATAACCACGTCAGCCATGGGGAAAGCACACATAGTGATGGGTTTTTGTGCTAAATCACTCAGAAAAGAAGCACAAGTGAGCCTCAAACGGATTGCTACGTTGGCAATCCGTGTGAGGTCACTTAGTGATCCAATGGACAAAAGCAAAGATCAAAAATGAAAGAAAGATCAAGGGTGGATGATTGATGAAGGCAAGGGGCTAGAAGGTTCTTTGTTTAGCTATAAATAGCCCTAAACAGTTCACACACACGGAACATCTTTTCACCTAGTTAGTTTTTAGCTTATAGCTTTAGATTTAAGTTTTAGCTTAAGTTCCTTTTTCCAGCTTAATTTACCTTTTAAACATTGTAACTTTCATTTCAAGTATTGTAACTAAGTTTTTTATTAATGATAATTCAGTTTTTAGATAATCTCTCATAATCTCTTTATTTTCATATCAATTGTTAAACTAAAGCCATAAGCTACTCATAAGCTACTCATAAGCTCTCATGAGTCTCTAAGCTCATGATTGAGCTTAATTAACCTTAATTTTATTTAAACTACTTTAAAATAAGCTTAAAAACTATTACCTTATCTTGGACTTATTGGATTTAAGCTATGGAAGGGGGATCTAAAATGGAAGGATCCTCATGGACTTATACTAGCTTATTCACATGAATAAGCTAAAGCTTGTAGCTGAAAATTGAGTTTGAGCTTCTGTTTAGCTGAGGCACAAGTAAGTTTTCATTTACTTATTTTCATTTCTAGCTTAATTTTAGCTTAATAGTGTAGGATTGCTTATTGCTGATTGTGTCTCGTATTAGTATTAATTGCCTTCTATATTGCTTATTATTAGATTCGTTATAATCTGATGTTAGCTTAACATCTTAGATATGGTTTACAATATTTGTCTTAAAAAACCATAAAAAACCAAAAATAGTAGAAATTAGCTTAAATTTTAGATTACTGCTTATTTAGTTGTTAATTCATGCTTATTAGGGATAATATAAACTCTGCATCATCTGGTCTTAAGCTTTTGATAAATAGATTTACATTTCATAAGTTTTTTTAAATCTGTCATATTAATTAGGAGTGTTTGGTTTAAGAAAGTTTGACCTCTAAAAGTCAATATTACTTGTGCAATTTGTTTGAGTCAGCTGAGTTTTCACTTAAGATTAGTTTTCATTTAGTTTTTATAAGTTAGTTTGCAAAAAAATTAAATAGTTATGGCTTATTTAGCTTCTTAGCACCAGGGCAAAAAAAAGTGCCATTTGACTTGCTTGCTTAATCCTGATCCAAGCTCTACGAGCTTGTGTTTATGCTTGAATTGTGTTTGAAAACACTCACTAAGAGTGTATAAGTGCAGGTTTACCCATTTGATAACATGCACTTGTTGATTTTGCATTTTGCAAAGTGTATCAGCAGGAACATATCAGTTCCTGCTGTCACTTTTGTTTCAATTCTTAGCTAGGCAAACACAACTTTTAGGAGCTTATAGTTAAGTAGGATATAGTATAGATATAGCATAATATAAATTAGGGCTTAACTTTCATTTTCCAGCTTATTTACTTTAGTACATTTTAGCTTAAAAGTCACCAAAAATCTAAAAAGACCAAAAACAGTAGCTAATAGATGATAGCTTTTAGATTTGAATTCTAGCTTATAGAGTTAGATTTTATTGTTTAAATAAGAAGTTTGTTAGTTGATTTATAAGTCTTGATAAGCTCAGTTTCTACTTTGGCCTTTTTAGCATTTTAGCTTTTCTAAATTCTTAGCTTTTTAAGTTATTTCCTGAGTTAGTTACTTTCATTGTCAAATTTAAATGTCTTTAAGAGTTTCTAGCTTAGACTTCTTTTCATTTATAGATTAAGCTCATTACAAGCTTTCCAAAACTTCTTTTCTTTTTAAATTTGAGTTCAATTTGAGCTTTATTTTTGCATAGCTTATAGTAAAGTAAGGAAAACTTGTTTTGTTTTCAGCTTTTTAATAAGCTGTTTAAGAGCTTATTATTAAGTTTCAGTTTAGATTATCTTTATTAAAGTTGCTTAATTTTGTGTCCTTTTTAAGTTCTAATATTTAGTTTTTCTTAAAAGTCAAAAAAAAAAATAGCAAAAATGGGTTGCCCGCACTCGAACCCACGACCTCTCATTATAAAGCCCAAAGTGCTATCCATTTGATCAATAGCTCTTCATAGTGTTTTCTTCTGACATTTAATACTAGCTACACGTTTTCAATTTCCTTTCTATAAATAAGCCGTAGCTTTATAAGCTCTTTTCTCAGCTTATTTGATAAGCTGAGTTGGATCTTACATTTTTCTAGTAAACTTCGTTGCATTATAGATTTTTCCTGAATTTTTCGTAATTTTTTATCAATTAGTTTATTTTTTAAAGTTTTTCGAAAGTTGAAAAATCTTATAAAAATCAATAAAAATTAGAAAATGTTTCGGAAAAATACAAAAAAGAGTTTTCAGTTTTATTAAAAAATGCTTTAGGTTTACATCCAGTAAAATCATTTTTACACTTTTTAGATCTTAAATTTCATTTTTGAGCTTTTATTTTAAATTTTAAAAATAGGATTTTAATAATAAAAATAGTTAAAAATAGTTTTCTTTGCTTTTATAATATTTTAGACTTTTCTAAGCTTAAAAATCATTTTTCCAAATTTTTAGTACTTAATTTGCTATTTTCTAGGATTTAATTAGATTAAAATAGTTTTTAATTCATATTAAATTCAAAAATAATCAAAAAAAATGTTTTTCTTTTTCCTAAAATTTTCTTTTGTCCTATCTTAGGTTTAGAATTTTAGTTTACATTTTTAGAGTTTAATTTAGTTTACTTGCTTAAGTGTTGCGTTTTATTTGTTTTCCGTATTAGTTTAATTGTTTAATTGTTTTTAATTGTCCATTTTAATTGTTGCTTTAGATTATCAAATCATCCATTTGCTTATTCAAATCATAATCCAAGCTTAAACAAGGTTTCAATTTCACTAGTCGTTGGGGAAACGACCCGGGTGATCATATTTGCCCGGTTTAATATACGTATTATATATTATATTATATATATTTTTGAGAGTGAATTTTACCGAGGGTAACTTGGTAATTTTCTTAATTGCTCTTTTAAGTATTATATGTTGTATATATTTTGGGTAAATAAAAAACTGTTAATCAATCGCATCCCACTCCACTCAAAAATACCCTTACTATAACTACACCTCTATCTTTTTTTTATGTTTTTTTTTTTTTTTTTATCTTCACTTTGACCCACCACACACAATTTTATTTACTTTTCTATTTTTTTCACACAAATTTAATTCATTTTATTAAAATTAAATTACCATACAAAACATAAAAAAACAATATGAAACATAAAAATACAAAATTATAAATTTATTTTTTATAAAATAAAAAAACTGTTTACAAACGAAAAATTATAAACTTAAACCTAAAACGACAAACAAGAAAAACTATAAGGGGTTAAAATGAAAAATATAACTTTTATAAAATAAAATAAAAACACAAAAAGAAAACACCCCCACCGCCCTTCTTCTTCATCATCCAACCTGCAAATAAAAACCATCGAACCTGCAAATACACAAATCTTAAAACGCCCCACCACTGCAACATATACACACATTTTAAATCAAAAGAAAAAGAAAAAGAAGAGAAGAAAAAGAAAAAAAAACTTTTGTCGTTATTTGACTTGTCTGCACGACGAGATATCAACAAATTTGAAGTGGCGAGGATGGTTGGTATGGTGGCGAGCTCTCTGGCGAAGCCACGTTGGATGTGGCGAGGGTGGCTCGTCACCACACTCCTTCCTCTAAATACATCATTTTGGTGACTCAATTTGGAGTTTTGGTAAAATAGAGTGAAAATGGAAGTGAAAGATGAGTTTGTGTGTAAAAATAGTTGTGTAAAGGAGATTTATACAAATGTTTTAAGTTTAAAAAAATGAAAATAACCGTTGGACCCTCCGACATTCAAAATTTTGCAAGTTTCGTCTTTTGGCTCTAGCCAATTCCTTGGTGTTGGCTTTAGATTCGGACCCTCTCGACATGATGGCTTGTGTTTGGCGTGGGTCCACGTTTGATGGCGCCAATGAAACGCTATGACACCCAACACTCTTATAGACCCACACAAGTTTTTTTTCTAAATGTACTCCTTCATCTCAAAAGTACTGTTCATAAAAACACTTTAGATCATTTGAAATGTGTTGCCGAAATCTTTTTCTTATTCTTCTCATGTTAGTTTTTCTTCTCACTGAATCACTTCCCTTCTTGTCGTTAATGAAATGCTGAAAATACAAACTAATTGTCTACTCACAGTTACAATCAATCAAGATACTCTAAAAACGTGAAGATATGATGGTAAAATCGTGGACATTTAATTTGATGGTAAAATTGACTAAATAAAATTATTCGAGCCGGATTAATTAGTTTTGAAAAAGAAAACACTTACTCAAAACTCGACTCTAAAAAGAGCTTGGTTTGATAAGTATAAGTCAGTTCAAGTAAAAATTATAGAAAAAAGAGTTTTATTATATCTTCCTACATATCCTCATACACACAAAAAAAAAATCTATGTTTTTTCTCCACTCATTATCTCTTTGCATTCAAACCGTCAATTGCGACATTTGTCAGGATCGTGTGAGTAGAATTATAAGTAGAAAACGTGTAAGAGTATATATCATTTCTCATAGATAAAAATAAGCAAGCTAGGTAACAAGTTTCTTTAAAGAACAAGAAGACATGGATCAATGCAAATTAATCCCCCATTGGTCACAGAGGTTCACATGTGTCGACTCCAGGCTATCCAAAAGGATAGTCGCCTCGCAATGTCGAGTCGGAAACCCATGTATAAAAAAAAGAAATTGTATAGAGTATCTAATTTTCAAGACTACCTGAGTTATTCCACATGTGCTAAGGGGGTGTTTGTGTTTGCGTTTAGGTGAGTTTTATTTTGCTTTTCCGTTTATAATTACGTGAATTATCAAAATATTAGTGTTGGGGATATCTTTGTACTAACGGGATGTGATTATTTGTGTGTTCAAGGAAACAAAACCACGTTTGGGTATTAATCTAGAAATGTGTTGCTTTTTGTAATCGCATGGGACCATTTTGTGGTGGCTCCTTATTTGTAGTAAATACCTACATTGCCCGTCATTTAATTTTCATGTGAGACAATTTGGTAATGCAAATTGTCTCTTTTTGTAATTTTACTTATTAAGGAAAAAAATAATTAAATTTAACAAACACTATTGCAATATCATAGAGCATAATCAAATCCAAACACTATATTTCATAATCACGTTTTGTAAAAGCTGATTATCTGATTATTCATTTTCAAAACGAATAATCTATTTTAAATAAGCAATCCCAAACACCCCCTAAATAAAACAAATTGATATAAAATGAGAGTCAAACATAGAAACAGATACATTCTCAGGCTCTAAGCATCCATTAAAACATATCAATGATGGCAATAACATGTTTAGAGGTGCACAAATAAACCGGTTTTCGAACCGGAACCGGTTTGAACCCGAGGAACCGAACCGGTCAAAACCGGTTTTGACCGAACCGGTTCCGGTTCCTGGTCAAACCGCCGGTTTGAAACCGGTTCGACATTTTTGGGATTCCACCGGTTTGACTACCGGTTTTTGGAACCGGTTTGTCGAACCGGTTTTTGGAACCGGTTTGGAACCGAACCGATTTTTTTTGGATAAAAGTGGGTCCCGGGAATTTACTTTATCAGATTTTCTTATCCATATAGATTTTCTTGTGGATAACTGGATAGAATAGCAGATTTTCTTATTCTATAAATAAGGATGTTATATTACAACTATTATCACAACTATCAATCCTTCATACGAATTCTTTCTTAAGAACAAAAAAACATATCCTCCTCAATGGCAAGTGAATCCGCCTCTGCTAGTACTACGGTGTTGGTTCATCAGGCACTGCAGAGCCGTGATATCGTACAAACCAGTCGAAATCCAGAAGTTTGGAAAGACTACAACATGTGCATAGGACCGACGGTCATAAAGAAGCAATGAAGTTCTTGCTTTTCCATTTCTTGCGGTGTTTCCAATTTACGACGTTGAAGAAATCATATTAGTCATCTATTGGAAGTTACTCAAGGCTCAGCAGAATCAGAACCCTGAAGCGGGGCAAACGACGATGGGCCGAGATGGGCAAGTTTTCATGTACAATCCGGATTATCTACGTGAACAATTTGCGGGTTTGGTGATTCAAAGAGGGTTACCATTTAACCACTTCGACAACGAACAGACAACGAGAGTGTTCCAGAACACTATGCAACCGCGCTACACTATGTAGTCGTTCTACCCTTAAGTGATGCTATGAAATTATGGGGGGGGGATAGCGGCTAAACAAGCAAAACAATTGATGGTTTTGCTGATACCTAAAATATATGGTCAACCTAACAACGGATATGGTCGCTCCTCATTATTTGCCCGGTTCTTACATGTGTTTTACGCACATTGATTGAACCTATAGTTCTTGGCAAATGTTGAAGGGGTCATTTCTGTTCGAGAGTTTTCGTCTGAGCACACGGTAATAAAACTTGACATATATGTTAGAAAAAGTCTTTGTCGTTTATGGTTTGAAGAATAAAATTTGTCATTTATCTTGGACCCAATGCATGCGACAACACATCGGCATGAATAAAACTAAGATTAAATACAACCCACCAATGGGGGGATAGATTTTTATTCATAGTCGTTGTGTTGCACACTCATTAACTTGGTTGTGCAAGCTGGTTTAAAGGTCCCCATAGGTAATCATATGAAAGAGCTTTCAAACAATGTTAAAAGTTGTTTCAAATTCTGGTGAGAAAAATACGTAGACGGTATATTATAAATTTGTCACGATGCAGAAAACCTTGTTATTCGCCAAATTGGGACATTGGACACGATGGGACTCCATTTTGAAAATGTTCGAACGGGGTTTGAAACAGCAATAACGTTGTGTCATTTTCATGTCATTTTGGTGAGCAAGAATGGTGTAAGAGAGATATATAAATATTTTAAGTTTAAAAAAATGAAAATAACCGTTAAATCCTCCAACATTCAAAATTTTGCAAGTTTCGTATCTTTGCTCAAGCCAATTCATTGGCGTCGGCTTTAGATTCGGACCCTTTCGGCATGGTGGTGTGCGTTTGGCATGGGTCCACTTCGGATGGCGCCAATGAAACGCTATGGCATCCAACACTTTTATAGCCCCAGCCAAGTTTTTTCTTTCTAAATGTATTCCTTTGTCTCAAAAGTATTGTTCATAAAAACACACTTTAGATCATTTAAAATGTGTTGCCCGAAATCTTTTTCTTATTATTCTCAATTTAGTTTTTCTTCTCACTGAATCACTTCCCTTCTTGTCGTTAATGAAATGCTGGAAATACAAACTAATTTTCTACTCACGGTTACGATCAATCAAAATACTTTAAAAACGTGAAGATACGACGGTACATTTAATTTGATGATAAAATCGACTAAATAAAAATTATTCGAGCCGGATTAATTAGTTTTGAAAAAGAAAACACTTACTCAAAACTCTCTAAAAAGAGCTTGCTTTGATACGTATAAGTCAGTTCAAGTAAGAACTATAGAAAAAAGAGTTTTGTTATATCCTCCTACATTATATTTCTACATATCCTCCTACACACACAATAATATTATATGATTTTTCTCCACTCATTATCTCTCTACATCCAAACCGTCAATTGTGACATCATTTGTCATGATCCTGTAAGTAAAAATATAAGTAGAAACAAATAGTGGGAGGATATATCATTTCTCGTAAATAAAAATAAGCAAGCTAGGTGACAAGTTTCTTTAAAGAACAAGACGACATAGATCAATCTGAACGGGCAAAACTTTCACCTGAAACCCAATCGTGATTAAAGTTCGAGTCAATCGGGTATAACCATTCATGGTTATAAACACGACTAGAATATGCTTCTATAGGCAACTAAACGAATACGCGCGCAAAGCGGCGTTTTATAGTTACAAATAATTATACTTACGGAATCGTAATTTTGGTGTGATCCTTAATGCGACACTTACGAGTTCAGTTTGTAGTCATTGCGAAAAACAAAATTTATAAAATATAAACGAAGAATGATAAAAGTTTGAAGGTTTAAGGATTATACAATATTTATACACATTACTCATTTTAAGTTTTTCAAGTTTTTAAGATTTAAGAAAATAGAAACACCCATTATATAGCATAGACAAGATATAGAAGTATAGATAAAGATTTCTCTTTAACCTTATAAGGAACTGTATAGAAGAATCTAATTTTCAAGACTACCTGAGTTATTCCACATGTGCTAAATAAAACAAATTGATATAAAATGAGTGTCAAACATAGAAACAGATACATTCTCAGGCTCTAAGCATCCATTAAAACATATCAATGATGGCACATATGATGGACTTTTTATTCTTTTGCATGCTGAATAACATGTTGTGAAGTTTGCCACAGCAAAATCGTAACACATACAAATAATTTGTGTATCTTGTCGCTCTTACAAAACCTCCGCATTGACAAATGGGACCGAAGTTTATGTCCAAAAATGAAACCATGTGCCTAGTGCGTCCTAAATGAAATCAGTTCATAGAAAAGCACAATTTTATTTAATGTTACAAAGATTTCAAATTTAAGAAAAAAATTTGACAAAGATTATGAGTTATAAGAACGTAAAATATAAGATTACAAAAAACGTTTCCAGCCCATTACAGCATCGAACAAGTAGACCGCTTGTAAACATTAGGGGAGAGGTTTGGCCCTTTTTTATGAAATATGCTTATTGGCTTCAACTCACATCTACAAACAAGAAAATCAGTCAGAACTTGACAACTTTTTACTCTACTGCCAGAAAATTAGTGGCAACATACTAACATCATTATGGATGAGAAGTAGAAACTACAGGTACCTTAAACAACTCTCCAAACATCCCTTGTAAAGGATTTTTACG
>BQNB010041130.1:0-35296 GCA_026074375.1 Tanacetum coccineum
AGTGTTTTGAGGTGAGGCTAGGCGTTGGCCTAGGCCTATTGGCATGCAAAAATGTATTTTTTTCCATTTACATATTAAATCTTGTGTAACATTTAATAAAAATGTAACTTGTACCCACTTTTAATTAAAACGCAAGCCTTAAACGCGAGCTTTGGCCAACGACAAGGAACAAAGATGGCATGGTTAAAAAAGAAATAATAATTTATGACCAATAAAATAATAACGAGACGCGCCGTAGATTTTTACGATGCTCAAAACGGTTAACGAACGCGCGGTCAAACGTTGACTCGCGAAACGTCAAAAATAAAAATTTCAAATTTCCGTTCGTAATTAAATACAAAAATAATTATTTACGACAAATAAAATTTAAATGTCGACGTTCGTTCATACAAATCTATAAGATAATGATTATGATGTCGAATTCGCGATCGTCATACGCGTCGTGAAACTCGGGTCGTTACATATTGATAGAGAATATATAATGTCAAACGCAATTTTATGTGACTGTCTCATGAAAGTATTTAAGTTCAAACACCATACTAATAGCAATAATGCAATACATCCATTAATTTCAAATTTTAATCCTTGTGACCGTGCTTTAGGTAGACCAAAGATGTGTAACAACCTAAAGCACGAGTTTCGTATTTTAAATCATCCGTTAACTAGTCCAAACGAGCCCCGAACCATTAATTAACAAAAATTACGCTTTTGGTCCCTGTGAGAAATTTTACACCTCAACCCTGGACTATTTGAGACTTGCCACATTTTTTTTATTTACTTTTAACATATATAAATTTAACAAATTAGGCTTTTCATTTCATTTTTTTATAAAACCAATCACATATTGTGACAACCATGATTTAGCAGGTTAGTCAAACCGTTAGTATTGACTTATGTACTTGTTGCAATGTATGGTTTATGTGTTTATATGTGCTTATGTGGGAGTTAGTAATCAATCTATTGAGTGTGATCATCTCAATAAGATTTGGAATGGTGGTGAATTTAGTTAAGTTCATTTCGTTCACTTTTGGTGACAAGGAAATGATTTTTGGTGATTTAAGCGGTTTCGTGTTAATTGTGTAGGTAATTATTACGTATATGTATTTTGTGTTAGTGATTTAAGATAAAATTAGGTTAAGGAAAATGTAAAATTTCTATTTTTGGAAATTTGGGTTGAAAATGAAAAGTTATTATTTATTTTAAAAGTCTAGTAGATTGTGTTTACGCAATAAGGTATACTCAAATAAGCTTATGTTTTTATAAAAACTTAAGGTAATGCAAGTAATTAATAATTAAATAAAAAATAAAAAAAAAGATAAGGGTGATCGGCCGGTTATGGGTTTAGGAAGAAAAAAAAGGAAACAAATTTGACTCTAACTTGGACTCTAATCCTATAAATACTAAACCTTATTATCCCTAAAACACTTTTCAATCCCCCTATACTTTGGATTGGCCGAATATTCAAGAGCAAGAAGAGAAGAAAAAATATTTTTTTAAGTTAAGGATTTTTGTGTTCAAGAATAAAGGGTTTAAGGTATAAATCACCTTCTTTGTTTAGTTTTAATCATTAATTCATGTAACAATTATTAAGATGGATAATTAGGGTTTTATAAAATCTGTAAATTAATATAATTAAACTAGTTAATAATGATTAGGGATGAATTATAAGCATGATGATGTATTTGGTTAGGTTTAGAATGCGTTAGAACTTGATTTCGGTTTGAGCAAAATTTAGGGCTGTGTTGTTTCATGAATATCTAGAGGTTAGAAGCATGAATTGATGTGATACTGGTGCCTTTGTTGTAGCTCAGTGAGTCTAGTTTCCAGATTGTCCGGCCATGAACGATTTCAAGTTCGGAAAGTTAGTCAATTGGTCCGTATAAGAAAAGTTGTCAAAATAGTAAATTCGGGTCAGATTTGGGTCAGATTACGAGGTGTAAAACCCCCACTTAAAATTCGAATTAGGATTAGCCAACTTACAGGAGTTTATTTCTATGTGTCTATTAAAAATCCTCAAGATAGCTTCTGATTTGGAGTCTAAGTATGGTTTTTAGGTCCAAACGTTGTTAGTGTTCGTTTAGATTTCCGAAAACTAAGTATTAAAAGTTTGATTTTATTTGGTGGGCAGCTTAAGAGTGGAAATAAAATATTGGAAAAATCATGGAGATAATAAACTCATGATATTGAACCTGTGATTTTTGGTAAAATTTATAAAGGTCAGTAGGTATGGTTTACAAAATGGTAAAGTGACACTAAAATTCTGCATTCTCGGGTAAATTGTTGAACGTTGAAAAAGTGTGTAAACGAATTGGTAAATTTTGGCATGATGTGGGGGTGAACATGTGGGTAAAACATAATCACCTTATACATCTATCATATGATTGTTATATGTGCTTAAGCTTTTGGCTTAGTAGCGTGTAACACGTGTTATTTTGTTGTTTAGCTGTGTGCGAGGATTTTGAGAATTGCTTTAGCATCAGGTGAGTTTCATAGCCCCTTTTTCTTATGTTTTTATTGGGGTGAAAATGATGCTATGAGTTTAAAAGTTGAGTTACTGTGGATAATGTGTTTTAAATGAGGTATGGGCTATACGAGACTATTATATGTTATGTGCTACTTGCTAATATAATATGGATTGTTGTGCTTGAGCGTGACCGTCTCAAGGCATTGATGGATTGTTAGAAGTGAGCGTGAGCGTCTCATTTCTGCGGATTGTTAATAGTGAGTGTGATCGTCTCATTTTTGTGGATCGGTATACGTTTGTGATGATTGAGCGTGAACGTCTCAATGTGGGTTGATGTGATTTCATGTTAGCTTGTATGATAGTTCGTTGTATATTCTTCTATGCTATGTTTTATTTATTACAGTAATTTCAAAGGAGTTTTGGCGTGTCTTAAAACCTATGACTCTCTCAAATTATGTGTCATTTAGCATCATTATAGGTGAGCATCATGGGAATAGATAGTAGATAAGTGGCTAGAAAGAGACCATAGGATGTCATGGATTTTATTGCTTTTATGTCTTGAATATTGCATTGTTTGAATTATGGATACTTGTTGCATGTCTTTCTATTGGCGAGAACATTCGTTTCATCAATAAAGATGCCTTTTAGATTTGGATTAGTTTTATGGGTATTGTTATGACACTTTGTGTCTATACTTTGCTTATTTATTTCATGTAGAATTCTCTTTATAGATGTCATTGTGTTGTGATGATATCCATGTTGTTACGCCTCGCGTTTTCGCCTTGGCGGGGTGTGACAATGTGTATCTTTTTCAATACTGCCACTATTAACATTCCTATTAGGTGAATCAAATATAATATCGCTATCAATTTGATCATCCCTAATAGTACTGTTAATAATTTTAGTATGAGTTGGATACATTTGTTCTTCATTTTCAGTGTTGGATGAAGATTGTACCTCACTTATAAATGCAGAATCATAGCTTGGCCCAGCATTAGAAGTGTTATCAAGCGGCTTGAATTTTCTGGCATATAGCTTATGGTTTTGCACTGGAGCTTCTTCATTTATGCATACTTGAAGCATCTGTAAAGAGAAAATCATTTGCTCATCGGTAAGAATTACTAACGCTTCGTCCTGTTTTGACAGTAGTTAGTAGTAGAATTTGTTCCCATGAAGTATTTTCGAGTCCTGAACTCTTGGCTTTAGACAATTCCTAGCATAATGTCCTTTTCCACTGCAGTTGTAGCATTAAACAGTTTGAAGATTTCATGAAGACTTAGGTTCGAGTGTCCTTGAACATTTCGGTCTCATTTGGAGCATTCGATCCCTCTACAATTTCCTCCTGAACATAAGCTCGTCTATTATTTCTTCCAGCATTACCAGAGTTCCTGCTTTGAATATTCACGTTGTCTCCTTGAATGATTGCATGGTTTCTGGTATTGGATGAAGTGCGAAGATGATTATTTGTAGGAGTAGAAAATTTTTGAGTAATGGTTCGAGCAAGTAACAACATTGCAGATGCTAGAGGATCTTCAGAATTGGTGTGAACATCATCCTGCTGGTATTCATCTTCATAATCAACCACAGACGTGGGATGTGTCACATAATAAGACGATGTATTTCTGGAAGATGAACCCGTATGTGCTACGAGAGCCAAAGTGTTGGGATCTCAGATTTGATGATTACAAAACTACATATGCACAAATGAAGAAAGATGAAACAACAAAGGACTTAATGTGAAATATTAAGTTAGCTTTCTATGTAAGCTAGGTTTTCTTGTAAACCCTCTATATAAAGGGTATTAGACGTCTGGTTTTACACATCCAGAATAGATAGAAACACAGACTTCTCAATGAGAGTCTAGCAAAAGCGTGTGTGTGTGTACACAATAGCTAGTAGTTAGATAGTTATATAGTTATTAGTTAGTGTGTAGCACCCATGTTAAAAGTTTGGGGTAATGGTAATAGGAAATGTATTGATGGAAACAAACATTGTTTAAACATCTTTTGGTTCGTGTTATTATTCCGCTGCGCAAATGTTTATCTTTGATGTTTATATCCTAGATGAGTCTTAATAACGATCTAAGGGGTCATAACAGACTCCACACAAAGGATCATGAGATTTTTCTAACTTCTTTGCTCTTGAGACATTAACCAGTTTCTCGAATTGCTGAAGGTAATCAAAAAGATCATCAAACGTATCCACTGTCAAAAATTAGCAAGGACGAAAATGGGTAAACATATTCAAAATTTCGGTTGCAAGCTATTCAAAAACTTTGTGTTAATTGTAACAATTGAAAATGCATGTCATTTCTTTTCAAATCGGTTCATTAAACTTGAGCAAAATGCATTGTAACTTTAAAACAAGTGTTCCCTGGTTCAGCAAACATACTTATACATTCGTTTGTACTAATGAGTTTCTCTATCAACTTTGTTTTGGATAGTTCCCCTCATAAGAGTTCAACTATTTTCACATGTCCTTAGCTAAATGTGCAAGCATCCACAGAATTATAATTGTCATTTGGAATAGAAAGGAAGAATCAGATTTGTGCTCCATCTCGCATATTAATGCAATAAAATTCTCGCCTTGTAAATCCTCTGTTGTTTGCAATTTCAGAACTGTGGATTGAGGATAATGAACATCTCAAATATTAGGACCTGCATCAAGTGCTTATTGTTAAGCCACTTACGGTTTGCCCTCTTTCGACTTATGTATCGGTTAAATCTAATGGCCCACGGTTATAACTACCCCTTTTCAATGCGCATAGGATCGAGACCTAGTTTCGTAACCGGCATTGTCGAAGAGATTTGTTGATTTTGTTTTGGATGTTGACATTTTTATGATTTCCTAAAATTGGATCTTTGTAGACAAAATGGAGTGATATTTATGAAAAAGATTCAAACTCGATACACTTCTCGAACACTTGTTAAACTTGGACAACATGTTCTCAATATCACGCTAGTATGAAATCGGTAAACTTCTCGAACAGAACTAACTGGGGAAAATATTACTAACAATCGCGGTATCCTAAAAGTATTAAAATCGACACATATTCTTACTCTAACTCGATCAGAACCGGAGGTTTGGAAAATTTGGTGACTTGGATTATCAATAACCACAAACTCGATAAAACCGAAATTTATGATGTCTGGATAATCCAAAACACTTAAAACATCAAATTCGATAAAATCGAATTTGATTTCCGAGTTTTTAGAAATTATCAAATTTGTTTCTCAAAATCTCAATTCACGATAAAACCGTGAAATTCTGGTATTTTAACACTTTGTAAGCTTATTTCCGAGATTAAAAGCACTAAATCCTTATTCACACATTTCGATAATACCAAAAATTTGTGAAAGCTTATAAAACTCGATAGAACCGAGTTTAACAATATCCTCCTAATATACGATTTTCGATAGAACCGAAAATGCGTATATATCTATTACAATACTTTTCTGTCGAGATAAGACTACAAGTGTTATTGAAACTCCCAAAAACTTCAAGGGAAAAATGACTCCAGAATATAAAAAAATTTCGAGAACTGCTAGAAAACGCTTCTCGACGAATGTAAAAACTACTGAAAATGCAAACACCATACTCGATAACATTCGATAACACCTAAATACTTAAAATTAATGCCAAAACTCAACTTGAAAGCTCAAACGCCTCAACCGAATTCACCGAGTGTCATCACAAGGTTCTCGGACGTGGAAAAAAAGCACAAATCGACTCATTCGTATTCTCTTATGGAGCGTCAGTACCAATTGTAGGTTTGTTTATCTTGAATCATACATTATCAATCATGGAAGCTTAGAGAGAATAGTAGTGGAGGGAAAATATTCAAATTTCAAATGTTATAAATGGAGGGAAAAGGGAAAATGTTTATTACAAAGCATCACCCTCTAATGATGATTAGAGGGGTATTTATAGGAGAAAAAAACCCCAGGCACTAATACAACACATCCTCCCTCCTCAGTTCACGTTCTTAAGAGGGAAGGAGCCTTTCATTCCTTATTTTTTACTTCTAGTCCCTATTCTTTGGTAATTATGCTTTTTATTTCTTTTAGCATATATACCTTTATTTACATGCTTCTTTATACCTATAACAATAATAAAGACTATTAACTAAATATACCTAAACCACATAATCGACACTTTTTATGAACCTAACAGAATTTATAGATAGTGCTTTTTCTTGGTTTAATACTGTTATTACTAGTCTAAAAGTTCTTGATGAAGGTTATTCTAGCAAGAATTACGTTAGGAAATTTCTTAGAGATCTAATCCAAATGGTGAGAAAGGTCTCGGCGAAAGTTGAAGAGGTCAATAGACTTTACATCAACTGTCACTTGATGAACTCATCGGGAATCTCAAAGTTTACGAGATGATCATCAAGAAGATTTGAATAGTTCAAAGTAAGGGAGAAATAAATCTCTTTCTTTAAAGGCTAAGAAAGAATCTAGTGATGAGGGGAGTTCATCGACTTCCAAAAGTTAAAAGCGAAGAGTACGCCATGGCGGTTAGAGATCAGTTTCTTCAAGAGAATAGGGTTTAGATTTGTAGAAAACTCGGAAACGACAAAAAGACGTTTCCAAAGAAGCAGAGATGACACGAATAACAAAAGTGATCAGAAATGTTTTTAGATGCGTGTGGTGTTCCAAATCATCTTATTGGAGAATGTCCAAAACCACCGAAAGACAAGAACGAAAATGAATTCGTAGGAGGTTCTTGGAGTGATAGCAGTGAAGAAGATGATGAGAAGGTCAAAGACGAGACATGTCTCATAGATCAAGCATCAAACGAGGTATTTTCCGATTCCTCTTACTTTAGTGATGAAAATTTATCAATTGACGATTTTACTTTAGATTATGAATATGATAAACTTTGCAAGATGAGTTTAAAAATAATCACTAAGAATAAACAACTAAAAGTTACTAGAAACAGTTTAGAAAATGAACTTAGTGAACTAAAATTAAAATTGTCTACATTAGAGAAAAATAAGGGAGTTGATCTCGAATGTACAAATTGTTAATTACTTAAAATTGAGAATGAAAAACTCAAAGAAGAAGCTCTTAAACTAACTAAATTTGAAAAGAGCACGCATTGCTTAAATGAAATGTTAAGCAATCAAAAATTCTCCGGTGATAAATTAGGTTTAGGGTTTAACTCATGTGAAGCATCAACTAGTAAGTCTAAGGAAATAAAATTTGTGAAATCTCAGAAAGAAACGTCATCTAGTGGCGGTCCCCTAAATATCTTGGGCGACCCCCATAAAGTCCAGACGACCCCCAAAGCTATCAAGGGGCCGCCTGTCTGTTCACCAGATTCTGAAAAATCTGTTTCTTTTCAAAATTTCATTTTGGGTCCTAGACCAAAACACATAATGGTAAACAATGTTAAAAAAAAATTTTTCTTGTTGAATTAATACAAACACACCCCTAACTTTTAGTGATAATGAGGTCAAACAATTTTATAAACCAACATTAAAACCCGGAGTTGGATTTTATAAACCAAATTTTAGGACAAAAACTCTACCACCTAGAAGAGTCAATAATCATTATCCTTGTTCTAGACTAACGCAACCAAAAAGAAAGTTGGTCGGGCAAAACCAACTCATGGTTGTTACTTGGAAACAAACTTCCAATCTTAAAAGTAATTGCCTATGGGAATGTGTTCCTATTTCCACCTCCCAATAAACTGCATCAAATGCAAAGGGTGTTTAGCACTAACAACTTTGGACCCATGAGATATTAGGGACCAAATGTTTGAGTTATTGTCTTATATAAATAGATATGCCTTGGAGTCGACTTGGAACCTGATGAGTGGATAAAGGGATAGCGGATGCTAATAAACTCTGCAAGAGTGGTAAACAAAAGTCTTCTCAAATTCTACAAGGCATACATACGGATGGTATTGTCATTTTTGGTAGTTTAATCTTTGCGGTGACTATCATGGCAAAGGTCGATTTTTGAATGACTCTCTCAAAATGATAACTGTAGAACATGTAGATAAACTTAATGATTTAACTTTGTAAGTGTAGGAAAAATATGTGATAACTATGGGTAGATTAACTTTTCTGAAAAAATGATATGGAAATCACGAAGGGGGGGGGGGGGACCGGTTAAGTTTTAGGTAGAGGTCATAGGGGGAAAGGCTTATACGTGATGAATTTAGGAAATAAGCCAACAAGACAAAATTTGTATTGCAAATGATTGATGAAAACTCACATTGTGGCATAGGAGATTTAGGTCACACTTAGTCTCATTCAATTGTTTCAACATCTAAGGAATACGTTAGAAAAACTTACTATGCTTTAAGTTTGATCAACTTTCTGTGGATGATTGCAAATAGAAAATAAGTCATGCTAGTCACAAAAGCTAAAGAATTATAGTCTCAATGACTCTAGATGCTTAGAACTCCTTCATATGGATCTCTTCAGGTTCCTTCTGTCGTTTACGGAGATACGTGAGGAAACCTCTAACACGTAGTCCATAGTAGACGACTACTCTAGATATAACTAGACAAGATTTTTTAAGAATAAAATCGAGGCTTTCGAGCAATTTGAAATCTTTAGTAAGAAAATACAAAATAAATTAGGATGTTCAATAGTGTCAATTAGGATGGACCACGGTAGAGAATTTGATAATGAAGTGCAATTTGGAGAGTTTTGTAATGCCAACGGTATTACACATAACTTCTCGGCTCCACGCACTCCACAATCAAATGGCGTGGTAGAAAGGAAAAATAGGACACTATAAGAAATGAGTAGAACCATGTTGAATGAACAATCGTTACCACAAAAGTTTTGGTGTAACGCTGTAGATACTTCAACATATATCCTCAACCGAATCCTAATTAGAGCCATCTTAGGTAAAACACCTTATGAACTCTTGAGAGGTAGGAAACCAACTCTTGATTACTTTAGAGTGTTTAGAAGTAATGCTTCATCCTAAACACCAAAGACTACCTCACTAAGTTTGACTTAAAGTCATACAAAGGTGTCTTTTTAGGTTACTCCCAAAATAGTAAAGCCTACATCATCCTTAATAAACACACCATGAAAATAGAAAAATCACTTAATGTGACATTTGATGAAACTCCTCCACCCTCTAAGACATCACCTTTGGTGGATGATGACTTAGATGAAATAGAAGCAATTAAGGTTACCGAAAAGAAAAACTTAGAAAATGACATTGAGGATGAAACTTTAGAAATTGACAAAATAGTCAATATTAAGGAATCTAGGAACCATCCATTAGAAAATATCATAGGAAACCTTAACCAAAGAATTCTTAGGTCACAAGCCCAAAACCAAAGTAACTTCTTTTGTTTTATATCAACTATAGAACCTAAGAATGTGAATGAAGCCTTAACGGATAAAAGTTAGATAATCGCTATGCAAGAAGAATTAAATCAATTCATTGCAAACGATGTTTGGGAGTTAGTTCCACAACCTAAGCATATGACAATCATAGGAACTAAGTGGGTGTTTAGAAATAAGTTAGACGAGAACGATGTTGTTTCTCGAAATAAGGCTAGGCTAGTTGCTCAAGGCTATAATCAACAAGAGGGCATCGATTATGATGAAACTTATGCCCTAGTTGCTAGACTTGAGTCTAGTAGATACTATTAGCTTAGCTTGTGCTTTAAATTTTAAGCTATTACAAATGGATGTAAAACAGTTCATTCCTGAACGATTTTATCATATGAGGAGGTATACGTGGCATTACCTCACGGGGATTCATTGACTTTGAAAACCGACTCATGTTTATAAAACTAAAGAAAGCTTTATATGGTCTTAAACCAAGAACCCAAAGCTTGGTATGTTAGATTAAAAGCATTTTCCTTATTAAACATGAAACACAAAAATGGGAATCGGTAGTTATACACGGCTTTTTACTAAAAAGAAAAGTTCAAATCTCATCATCGTTCAAATATATATCGACGACATTATATTCGATTCGACTTGTCAAGACATGTGTGATGAATTTGCCAAAATCATGCATGACAAGTTCGAGATGAGCATGATGTGTGAACTTAAATTCTTCCTTGTATTACAAATAAAACAAAGGGAAGACGGTTGCTTCTTTAATCAATCTAAATATATTAAAGAAATGCTTAATCAATCTAAACTCACGAAAGATGTAGAGTGTGAGTCTATAGATAGTACCAAGTATCGAGGCATGATAGGCAGTTTACTCTACCTAACGGTAAGTAAGCCTGATATCATGTTTAGTGTATGCCTGTGTGCACGCTTCTAAGAGGCTCCCAAAACCTCTCATCTTGAAGCGGTTAAGCGTATCTTCCGATACATTAAAGGCACTACGCACTTAGGATTATGGTATCCTAAGGGGATCGGCATAGAAATCGTAGTATATGCCGACTCTGATCATGCAGGAGATTATGTGGACAGAAAGAGAACTAGCGATATTTGTACGTTCGTAGGATGTTTTTTGACATCTTGGTTCTCGAAGAAACAATCCACTACCGAATCCGAATACATAAGCGCCGGAAAGGCATGTCAAAAAGCACTATGGATGAAACAAGCTCTTATCGACTACGACGTTCGACTCGACGACGTCCCGATCATGTGCGACAATAAAGGTGCGATTGACCTTAGTAAAAACCCAAGGCAACACTCTCGAACCAAACACATCGAAATTCGTCACCACTTTCTTCGTGATAATGTCCAGAAAGGACATATCTCTATTGAAAAAGTGTCGTCCGTCGACAATATTTTCGACATTCTTACTACATTAATGCCAAGTTTGAGTTTATCGGGTTCGAATGTCTTTTGCAAATAATGATGGAAAAGATGAAGAGTCTTTTCATTCTAATACCCCCTCTCCATCTCAACTCGTCAATTCTTTATCAAACATTATTCCTAGAGTCTTTGAAAACCCACCTCATGAAAACCAAACATTACACTCTTACCAAACTGAAATTCTAAACCACCAAAGCTAACATCGAGATGAGCACCGTAAAGGGTTAAGGTCAATCAGAAAAGCGCTCAAGAATGTGATGAGGAGCAAAAATAAATGAAGAAGTTTGATGAAGTGTTACATTCTTACTATTATTATTACTCTTTAATATAACTGATTATTCTATGATGTGCTACTTAGTCTCTTGAATTTATCTTATATATGCAAGCGGGCAATAAAATTTTCCTTAGATGATCTTACAACTTTATCATACAAAATATAATACGCTTGTTGATTGAATGATTATGCTAGATGAAATTATTATGCATTTTCAGATCTTCTATGCCTAACTAATTGCCTCCACAATCTCTTTGCCTTAGACTAGCTTTATTACATCTAGAAGAAAAAGTTAGAATTAGTTGATTCTTGAGCAATAGGACTTGCTAAAACTTATTGTCACTAGCCTCATCTTTTTCTGCACCAAAGTGTCAAACTGAGACTTCTGGGAAAAAAGTTTGTATCCTAGAGAAAAAGGCCCCCAAGCTCAGGGCGGCCCCATTACATATATGGGACCGCCCGGTATTTAATGGGACCGCCTTTTCAGGAGGGAAACAAATTTTTCATGTTCTCTTTTTCTGAGATTTGACCCCCTATCTATCCTAGCCTCGGATGTTATTTCCCTGTTTGGACAACACACCTTTTCACCTCTTCTCATAACTTCCATGCTTTTCCTTATTGTCTTCCTATCTAAATATTTATAAACCATTAATTACCCTCATCATCACCACTCCCTCCTTTACTTAAAGTAAGAATTCTTCAATCAAATGAGTTCTCAATCTCCTCTAAAATTCTCAAGAAAACCTAGAATTTCGGTTAGACAAGTTTGGAGAAAAACCACTCATGCACCCCAGTCATCAACATCTTCTCAAAACCCTTAACCTCCATCACCACCAAGAAATAACCATCAACCTTCTCCATCATCTTTCCTCAATGAGGAACAAATGGAAAATCGACTACAACACATCTCTCAACTTCTTGAAACAACCTCCAACATGCAATTAATTCTTACTCTCAAATACCACCATCTCCACGCTCTCCTCCATCGCCTCTTATTCACCCCGCTACTCTTGACCAAGTCAACTTTCATTATGGGTTTTTCCATTGTTGAATGTATACCCGTAATCAATTCCAATCCATAAGGAATGAACTTGACTTCATTCAATTTCTTCTCACTCGTCCTCCGTATCATGCTCCACCACAACCAAACAATACATCACCAACTTCTCCTTTCTCACCTCCCCACTATTAAATATTCTATCATGTTTAATCTCTCTAAATAATCGACCACCCATCCTTTTGCTAAAGCATCTCCTAGAAATCAAGAATCAACTAGTCTAATCTTAGTTTAATGTTTCTTTATGCTATATGCCTATTTTCTAGTCTTGTAATATTCATACTCTTTAAGTATGAATTTAATCTATTATGAATGGTCTTTTATTATTATGAGGAATGTGTATGCATTATGGCTTATATGGCTATTTTTCTATCTCTACATAGCCATGTATATATTTGTCGTAATCATTGCTACTTGCTAGAAATGTTCTCTTGCACTTGTACTTCTACCCGGGTTTTGTAGCAAAATATCATAAGATCGATCCCTTGGTGCCCCAAACGAGGGGGAGTAACCATCAAGGGGGAGTCTTGGCATCGTCGAATTCTTTCTCTCCACATCTCGACGATTAACCTTTTTAGATTTGACAAAAAGGGGGAGAAATGGATTAAACTCATTAATAACTTAAAAAAATATTATTTTTATTCAAAATGAGTTTATATTTTGTCATCATCAAAAAGGGGGAGATTGTTAATACAAATAATGATTAAAAATGTTATTTATATTTTTTGACTCCTCTACGTTTTGAAGATGACAAAATGTAAAAACATTCACGATAAAAATAAACGTTTACATGTTATTAATTATAAACTTCCATCTCGACATAAATCACTTAAGGTGTGGATAAACAAATCATTAAGCTTAATTAGTGATCAAGAAAATAATTTTTCTTCTTAATCCATCACATTTCTACAAAACTATATTTTTACATAATTACATAAAATAGTTTTGTTAAATAAAATTAATGTTTTATTTAAAAACATAAATTTGAAATTCAAATTTTCCCCCTAAAACCATAACTCACCAGGATAAACCTTTCCCACAAAAGTACAAAAATCTGTCTAGGGGCGGCCCCCTAAGTGGCTAGGCGGCCCTCGGATATTTTCTCAATGTCTTGGGGGGGACCATTTTTATGGGGACAGCCACCAGCTGACCATTGTGGATTTCTGGCTATAAATACTGCACTATTCTTAGCAGAAAAACAGACCTCTTTGAACGATTTTTTCAGTCCACTTTCTCTCTCTAAACTTTCTTTCTCTCACTAAATATATTGATCACTAATATAGTTTAATCTTGTTTCAAGTGATCAAATCTCATCTTCTATCTTCTTCCTTCTTCTATCAAGTGCAGAGTAGACACTCGTATCGCAAGAAACGAAGTGTTATAGATTAGTGATTTCTCCTCTCTTCTTATAAGATTCAAAACTCTATTTTGATTATCTTGTGTGATTGTGTAAATTGGATTGTGTGTAAATTCGATAGTGTAGATCTTGTGATTGGGTAGTACTTGTTTAAGTGGTAGATTGGTTCTAGCTAAGATTAGGACTCGACATCTAGCTTAGTGTCGAAAAATAACATAAGCGACGTGTAAACGGTTTTCTTCGCCTGAAGGGAGCTTGTTGACATAGTGAAATCTCGAGTCGGATACTTGGGGAGTGGAGTAGGGTGAAGAAGAGCTTCATAGCCGAACCACTATAAATCTTGGTGTCATGGTTTGATCATTCTTTCCTTTATCTCTTTATATTGCTTGTGTAGATATTACAATTAGATAGTTATCGTGATTGGTTCATATTGTTGATTGATTGAACATATACTCGAATCTAACAATTTTAAAAGTAAAATATTAAAATGGCAATTAACCTGTAAACTATTCAACCCCCCCCCCTTCTAGTTTCCATACACATCTCATCATTGTTCAAATATATGTCGATGACATTATATTTGGATCCTCGTGTCAAAACTTGTGTGATAATTTTGCAAAAATCATGCACGACAAGTTTGAAATGAGTATGATGGGGGAGTTGAACTTCTTCTTGGGTCTTCAAATAAAACAAACGAAAGACGGGATATTTTTCAATCAATCCAAGTACATCAAGGAGATGTTAAACAAATTCGGGTTGGAAAATTTTAAACCAACCAAGACACCGATGTTGACGGAGATTAATCTCACTAAGGATGACGAAGCCGACTTCATGGATCGCACTAAATATTAAGGTATGATTGGTAGTTTACTTTAATTAACTGCAAGTAGGCCCGATATTATGTTTAGTGTTTACTTATGTGCGCGTTTTCAAGAGAATCGTAAAACTACCCACTTGGAAGCCTTTAAGCGTATATTTAGATATATTAGGGGTACTACCTACTTAGGATTATAGTATCCGAAAGGAACCGGTATAGAAACTATAGTTTACGCCGACTCCGACCACGCGGGTGACTACGTTGATCGAAAGAGCACTAATGACGTTTGTAAGTTCATGGGATGTTGTCTAACATCTTGGCTCTCTAAGAAACAAACGGCCCTTGCTATCTCCACAACCGAAGCCGTGTATGTTTCTGCCAGAAAGGCGTGTCAACATGCACTATGGTTGAAACAAGCTCTCATCGACTACGACATACAACTCGACGACGTTCCGATCATGTGAGACAATAAAGGCGCCATCGACTTAAGTAAAACCCCGTCCAACACTCTAGGACTAAACATATAGAAATACGTCACCACTTCCTTCGCGACAACATCCAAAAGGGCAACATTTCTATCGATAAAGTTGCATCCGAAGATAACTTAGCCGATATATTAACTAAGCCCTTAAAACATGAAATATTTAATTATTTAAGATTAGGACAAAGAATGATGGAACTCATCATGGATAGTGATCCTCCATCCTCCCAAAAATAATCGTAAGCGGAAATCTAATGAAGAAATTAATCATTATTCAAAAGATGTTAATTCTCATTGTACGTTCCAATTACAAATTTCGAATCATGAACATAATCGAGATTAGAATTTTACTAGATTACGAAAATATCAATAAAATGACCATAGATATTTTCCAAGTCTACATGTACACCCTTTAGAGGCCACTACATGAAATTACGAAATCGATTGAAAAGACGAAAAGAATAATCATCAAATTACAACTCACACTTGTGTTGATGATGTTTTAGTACGTCTAAGTGTTCATAATGATTATGTTATTAGCTATGGTCAAAAATATGCTAAAAGGTAACACACTCCTAGTAGGATCGACTTTGTTGAAATTCCATTAGGAAATTCACGACAACTTCCACGTTATACTCAAAACTTGGACGTCGAATCCGAAAATTAAATCACATACTCCTCATAACATACATAAGATAATCCAATCACCAAAATAGCAACACGACCTCTTAAATTTCTTAAAATCATGTTCTGTCCATTTTTGGCACCCTCACAGATCTATGGATCCTCCATAGGGAGATTCGTCCTTTGTTTAGGTGGATCTGTGTCTCAGTCAGAATTACCTTACATTTAAATCATTGGACCACTTGCCTCTTCTCCTCCAATAAAACAACTTCACCTAACATTACTACCACCCAATATTGCACTTCCCGCCAACATCATTTCAAGCCATAATTGACATAGATCCATTATCTTCAAGATATTAACAATCAATATTGTAAGTTTTCTAATTTCATTTTTCAATTTTGAGTCTTTACTTTGAATCTTTGCAAAAAACTAAGATTTGGATGATAACATTCTTCTCATCTTAGAATACACAAATCTAGTGTTTGAACATCATAATTATCATGCAATGCATTAAAACACAAATTTTTCTTAAAACCTCAAATCACACTTTATTTAAACTAATCATTGCTAATACAAATAAAAAAAGATTCTCACTAGAAATGATGGTCTTGTAAATGATCTTTCAAGACACACAACTAACGTATTCTCTTGACTCATTAAATTTGGAGATAAAGCAAAAATAGTTGTGTAAAACGTTAATGCATGTATATACAAATTATGTATACTATGAGTTTCAAATTGCACTTCCACATAACTTATAAAAGAGTCATATAAATAGATAAGTTATTAATTATATTTGCTAATTAATAGGTCCAATTATGCTTGGAATAATGAAAGTCGATTACAAAAGAACCAAAACCTACATACCAAAAAGCCATCACCTAAACTCTACTCCAAAATATGTTAAAAATTTGTTCAAAGTCCTTCAAAATCGTTTAATTAATGAAGGAAGACACGTCGAATCATCCTTTACCTTTGGAAACGACATAGTTGAACAATTCAAAGCTATTCAATTTGACTGTCTTCTTACTTTGAATGGTCATATTTGTCCACGTTTTATCATCGAGTTCTATCGCAAATTCCAACTTATCCACAATGTGAATGATATGTTTCTCTCTATTGGTTTCACCATTAGAAACAAAGATTTCATCATGTCACTTGAAAAGTTTGGTAAGATCCTTCAAATGTGTTTTAAATATACGCTTAAAGGCTTCCAAGTAGGTAGTTTTATGTGAATTTCATACGAAGATTTTTGAAATCTTTGTGTCAATACTTAGGATTATAGTATCCAAAATCATTCAAACTCAAGCATCGTCTATCGCGATGATCTATCATCTCCAAACATGTCAAAAATTTAATCAGGCTTACTACATTGCTCACAAGATTGAGAATGTCAAAAATCGAGTCGGTTGTCCTCTTCCATATGGCTTGCTTATCACTCATCTCTACAAGCATGTCCTTGCACAACATCCACCTTTATTCTGTCCACACTCTAAACTACACCTCGTTCTACACTATCAAATGATGAATTCCATCAATGGGAAAAATGGGAAAAAGGAAGCTAAGGATGAGGAAGTTAACTTCACAATACCCAATTCACCATCATCGGCCGAAAGCACTAACCAATCCTCTCCTTTACTGGGATATTGACAAAGAATTGCCTTAGTTAATCAATGGTAGTTTATCTATTAGGAATCATGGATTACTATTCTAGGATGTTATTATTTGTCGCTTGCTTGCCATTTCTATGTGCAAAACTATGATATTTTAAGGATTATGTAAGCTTATGACTGTTATGTGTGCTTTAGTTTCTTAAAATGCATGTTCTTTATGTTCTTTGGATTCTTTGGCCCGTTCTGATCATTATTGACCATCTCACGGATCCATGGATCTAGGAAACCCAGATTCGTGCGTTGTTTTGGTTGATTCGTGTACACTATGATGACCAATTTTATCCTTATTTAAAAAAAATATCTTGATCCTTAGGATAAAATGCATCCTCCATATAATCCAAGAACCTTTATACCAAAGCTTACACCAAACCCTCTATATAACAAACATACTTCAAACCACTCAATCACATTCCTTTTCTCCTAGATCACAAAAATGTCTAGTTCATCCAATGACTCAACACCTACACTCAAAAGGAAAATCATTCAAGATACCAACTCAACTCTAACCAAAACAAATCAAACCATCCTCCTCTTGAAGTTTTAGAAGAAAGACTCACATACATTCATCCCTTGACATGTCATTGTTGTAGTTCCTCTAGATGTGAAATTGGACTACTACTACGAGAAATACATCTCATGTTCGAATATATACAAGAACATACTCTGTAAAACCACAAACCATCCCTACATAACAAAATGGATCACATGATCCCAACAACAAACTACGACCCTAATCTTAGAAATCAAGATTTTCCTAATCCTCCAAACATCTTGGATTTTGTTCATCCAAACGACATGCCTCACCTCCACAACATGTTTTGTCAATGTTGTAGCACCACAAGGCATGAAATCCAAATGCTCCAAAACCGTGTCAACTACATGTTCTCATACATTCGACACCACCTCGGCTCTTCATCACACCCACCTTACTTTCCGCATTAGCCGCATAGCAATCTCACCTCACCCCTCGGATTATATGGGAAAATGACATTTATCCCAAGATTTAGGATCTTTAATTGTTTTCTTTTTCTAGTCTAAGATTATTGTGTAATGGCTTTAACGCCAAATTTTATGTTTTATCCCTTATAATGGATTTAACATTATTTCATTTTGTTGTGTTGATGATGGATGTTTATATGTGTGCATATGTGGTTGTCATATATATATTTGCTTGTCTACTAACTTTGTTTTGTAGCAACGCATCCATAGCTCGATTACTTGGTGCCCCAAGCAAGGGGGAGTATACACCAAGGGGGAGCACTTGCATCTAGTCTTTATTTTTTTTACTTTGCATTCGTCACCAAGTCACTTAGCATTCGTCAAAAACAAGACTTGCAAGGACCGCCTCTACAACACTTTTTGCTTCGACAAAAAGGGGGAGAAGATATGTAAACTCATCTACTAAATACTTATTTAGTAACTTTTAATAAGCATGAGTTTATATTTTGTCATCATCAAAAAGGGGGAGATTGTTAATACAAATATTCGCGCAAAAACGATATTTATATTTAATGATCTTCATGTTTTGATAATAACAAATATAATGTCATACTACGTAAAAGTTTACGTAAACAAGTTATTTAGTCGAAAGTTTACTTGACGACGACAAATCACTTAAGGTATGAATATGGCATTATTAAACATAGTTAATGATCAAAGAAAAATATTATCATTTGCATAAACCCTTTCTAATCAAATGATTTAAGTTAACACATGATTAATTATAAGCTAGTTATATTAATCATCTTTCCTTATTGGTGATAAGAAATATTTCATTCTAGAAGAATCTAATAAACTAATTTTATTAAGTACAAAATAATATTTTGTATAGATTTGGGGTTAATCAAAAAATGACAAATGTTGTCCCAGCTCCACCTACGGATCCACCAAATACAAGGGACGGATCTAGGCAATGGTGGATCCGTGAGTCGCAAGGACCAACTGTCTGGGACATATTTGAATTTCAAAGGTTTGCTTATAAATAGCAACCTTAAGCTTTCATTTTAAACAACTCTTGACAAATATTTTTCACATACATCTTTTTTCTTTTATATTCTTTGATCATTATACTTGTTACATAATCCATTACAAGTGATCAACTCATTCCACTCTTTAGTGAAGAACACTCAAGAAGACGTCAAGCTTCAAGTGATAATAGTTTAGTTGTGTCATCACGTTTGTGATAATCATTCATATTGTATATCTTGTGTTGTGTGTTGTGTGTATCATATGTGTATGATAGGTTAGTATTTAGGCCACAAAATGCATAGTGTGTTAGATTGGTTCTATCTCGAAGTAGAACTCGGTATTTAGCTTAGTATCGGAAAAAATGTAAGCGACATGTACGGTTTTCTCCGCCTAAAGGGAGCTTGTTGACATAGTGAAGATAACTCTCAAGTTGGGTACTTAGAGAGTGGAGTAGGACGTAGGGAGATAAAGGAGCTTCGTTAGTCCAACCACTTAATCATTGTTGCTCATTGGTTGATTTTCTTATCTTTACTTGTTCATACTTCGTAGATTACTTATTTACTTATTGCCTCGCTATCATATATACTTGTGTATATCTCTTGAGTTCACATAAATCGACAATCTAAGTTTTATTTTAAAACGGTAAAAACTATTTAACCTCCCTTCTAGTTTCTACAATTGGTATCAGGAGCCAAGGTCACCTAAGATCTTTAACGTATATTGTACATTAAGGCTTGAATTGATCTATGGATTCGGATAAATATCTAGAAGGGCAATCTATGCAAAGACAACCACTTTTTAAAAGTGATCATTTTATATATGATTTGAAACTTATGTAAAAGCAAAAGATTTACATCTTTAACATATTATCTTGAATGGTGATTTTCCACCGCTTGCCAAAAATGAAGTTACCCAAATTTTAGAGGTTGTTCCTTTGGAAGAAAAATCCGATGATCTTAAAAATAAACTTGCTAAAAATAATGAAGATAAAATGGTTCTTTATAATGTTTTACCTAAAAAGGAATACGAAAGAGTATTTATGTGTAAATAGCTAAAGATATTTGGCAATCGTTGTTAATCACACATCAAGGTAATAGCCAAATAAAGGATAATAAAATTGATCTTCTTGTTCAACAATATGAAAAATTTACTATCCTTGAAGAAGGATCTATTGATAGTGTTTTTGCTAGATTTAACACTATTATTAGTAGTCTTAAAGCTCTTGATGAAGGTTTCTCTAGCAAGAACTATGTTAGGAAGTTTCTTAGGGCTCTACATCCTAAGTGGAGAGCAAAGGTCATGGCGATTGAAGAATCAAAAGATTTGTCATCACTAGCTCTAGATGAGCTTATCGGCAATCTAAAAGTACATGAATTAGTCATGGAAAAGGATTCTGAAATCTATAGAGGCAAAAAGGAAATAGTTAAGTCCATTGCCTTGAAAGCTACGAAAGAGTCTAGTGATGAGAACTTCGGGACTCGAAAGTGATGACAAAGAATATGTGTATGGCGTAAAGGAAACTTAAAATGTTCTTTAGTAGAAAGGGTAAATGTGTTACACAACCAAGGAGAAGAAAAGAAGTCATTCGACAAAAGGACTGAGAAGAAAGGGAGAGTGAGCGAAATTGCTTTTGATTCGATGTCCAATTCGATCTCATGGTGATTGTCAATAACCAACTCGCAACAAAGATCAAAGGCTTCATTTGTGGTTCTCTCGGAGGCGATAGCCGATAATGTACGCGAAGGCAAAACTAAACGATGGAAACTTATCTCATGGCTCAATCGTAAATGAAGTAACTTCCTTAACTCTTCTTATGTAAAAGTGCTAAGCATCTTCTACTTGATAATGATACTGTGCAAATAAGAATACGATATATTTTGTGAAATTAGCCTAAAAATCATAATCAAAATAAACACTTTGAAAAACTAAAACGTGATCTTTTAGAAAATAGAAGTTTAGAATTGAAAGGATAAAGTAAGAAACTTTGAGAGAAGTTAAAGGAAATTGATATTACGTGTAAGTCATGTCAAGAACTTAAATTGGAAAACGTTAAACTTAAGGAAACTCAAGTTAAGTTTGTAATATTTGATTAAGCGCTAATTCACTAGAGAATGTCCAAATAATCAAAAGTCAATCTAGTTGTAATTATAGGTCTGGATTTGATAGTAATTAAAGGTCAATAAGTGAACCAAATCATGAGTTTTGTTGGAATCGTCCGCTGAAATAAGCAACGGACGGAACCACCATAAAGGCACACGGATCCACCATAACTGGATCCGTGAGTCGCATGAGTGGTGAAAAATTGATAGAACACGTTTTTAGTCCACCCATGTCTTTTAGATCGGATTTTGCTATTACTAGAAAAAAAACTAATACATAATAGAATTGATGAGTGAAAGAAACCGTTTTGAAAACCATCACTTAAAAGCGGTATAGGTTATGTTAAAACCGAGTCTAGATCAAAAACACCTCCGTCTAGGAGAAATATCTATTCTCAACCAAGATACAACACACCTCATGTAACAACCCGAGTTTCACGACGCATATGACGATCGCGAATTCGACTTCATAATTACTATTTTATAAATTCGTGTAAGCGAACGTCGACATTTAAATTTTTATTTGTCGTAAATAATTATTTTCCGTATTTTATTAAGAACGGAAATATAAAATATTTATTTTTGACGTTTCGCGAGTCAACGTTTGACCGCGCGTTCGTTAACCGTTTCGAGCATCGTAAAAATGTACGACGCGACTCGTTATTATTTTTAAGATCGTAAATTTATTATCTTTATGAATGTCGTCATTTTGTTCCTTGTCTTGAGCCGGATTCGTGTTTTAAAATGTACAGATTTTATTAAATGTTGGAAACTAAAATAAAACGTGACGGAAATAAAATTTAGACACGGAAGTATAATCCGGAGCTTTTTGGCCGACTATAAAACAAAAGAAAACATTTTTGTCACTTACTTTGAAAGAAATAAAAGATGGAGGGACTATTTTGTCAAATGATCAAACTTGATTTCTATATAAAGGCACCTATACTTCCATTTTTCTCTTTTAGAAAATTCATCCCATCTGTTTCTTTCTCTCTATGTCCGGCCACAACCACCACCGGAAAAGTTTTTCGGTAACCGGAAAGCGCAGTGTCGCCTGAAAAAGTCACATGCACAATAATCAACCTATATTTTCTGAATCCTTTCTTTATTTCCTACACATCAACGCAATAAAATAACACATGCAATGAGTATTTTATGAGTTAGAGTTCGGGTTAGTTTCAAATAATTTCGGTTCAAAGAGGTGTTTAAAAAGGTTAGATTAGTGATATGATCAAGTGGGTTTTGTCGAAAATGGTTTGGGTCATATGTTTGGGTTGCGTCTGTGGGTTCGAACCACAAAGAAAGCCAGAACCAACACCTTATGTGTTGTTGTAAGTATCCTAGTTATGTTTATTTCATTGTTTCGTTCTTAATTTGATTTCGTATATTATATGTGATGAGGTCCGACACTTTCATTGGTTAGAATAGATTGTGAATGGGTTGATTAGTTGACGAAGATAGGTTAGCTAGGCGTATTTTGATGATGTTGTGAGGTGAAAATGAAGTTTCGATGAGTTTTGTAAATGTTAATTTCGAGCAGAAAGTTTGGCTCAGATTTCGAGGTTCGAAAAATTATAAAAACCGATTTTTGATGTTGATATATAATAGAGTTCATCCTAATTTACGATTCGGTAATTCGAACGTCCCGTAACTCCTAATAACGAATAAGTTACGGCGAAAATAAGTTTAGAAACATTAAAATGTTGCAATTAGCTATATAAGCCTATTTTGCTTGCTGATCTGATTTTCAATGACTATTTTGGGCACTTTCGAGTTCGTGTCAGCCTTCCGACGAAACACGAAAGTTGTCTGGAATGACGTTTTACATAAAATCTTTTTTTAGTCAAAGTCACGAAAATATGATATAGCTGGTTAAAACCGATGGTCAAACTGCTGCGTTTTTATTGAAAGTACAAGTTACAGCAGATTTTTGGAAGGGCATTATGGTCATTTTCTGTCAAGATTCAGGTTATGGCTAAAACTAAAAAGTTGTCCGGAATATCGTTTCGCATAAAACTTCTTCTTTGTCCGAATCGTGAAAACGTGATATAACGGGTCGTTTAGAGCGGGTCAGATTTGGATAAAAATAAATATAAGTATAAAAGTCAAACAAAGTCTGCGTTGACTTTTGAAGTCTAACGTCGTTATACTAAATGTCGGGGTATAATAAAGTAAGGAAACGCTATCATTACTAAGAGTAAGACATTTTAAACTTAACGATGGATACGAACGAGGTAGGTTCAAAAAAATAGAAACTTTCGTAATAATCGAAAAATAATATCGATATGAGTAGTTGATAATCACATTGAATGTCGAAAGTTCGACGAGATGGATTAATACTATTATAAATATAATTGGATAACGAGACTTACTAAATATGATAACTTTCCAAGAATAGCAACTTTCCAAAAATAGAAAGTTTCCTAAAATAAAAAGTTTTCGATTAAGCCATGTGAGATATAAATAAAAGAATGATCGTAACCTAATATTGTGGGGTTTTAGGATCTAAGGCGCAAGTGGATTTCTCATCACATGTATAAATATATATACTATATATGTATATGATTTTGTTGATACGATGTACGCATCGTTAATTATACGTTCCGGTATTGTAATCGAGCAACACAAATTATAGGTCGTGATTGTGTTCGTTGATTTTCAGTGGATTGTTTCGATTATTTGATCTTCGGCTTCGATCAAGGTGAGTTCATAGCCTCTCTTTTAAGTGTTTTGATGCTTGTTTTGAAAATGAGAACGCAATGTGTTTTGATATTAAATATGATTTCATTCACTATTGAGTATATGTCTTTTACTGTGTGACCGTTAGTTGCCTTGTTGATGGTGAGCGCTAATGCATTAAATAGATCTATTGGGTTTGACAACCCTGTCCGGGGTTTGAATCAGTTGTGACCACCCTGTCAAACGGACATTTTGTAGTTAGTATTAGGAGAAGTGGCATACTTCTCGGACATAATTTCGTCCTACGGGAATGAATGTGTTAAGTTTCGGTACATGGGCTCATTTAGTTGGAAATCAATATTTTTATAACTTGGCTTACGAGCAATGTTATATGTTTTGTTGAACCAAATATGCGTTCTAACTGTTATTTGTAAACTCTATGAATTCACTCAACGTTTTGTTGACTTTTTAAGCATGTATCTCAGGTTAATTGCTGTTGATGGCTGGATGGGACGGAACGCGGATATCAAGGACGGTGTCTCGGTGAAGTAGTGTCATAAACTAAACAAGTGTTTTAGAAATCAAGTCATGTTGTGACTTTTAGAAATAATTTCTATAATGGTATTGGGACCTATGTAACTCTGATCTTTCTAATAAATGAAATTGTGTTTTATAAACGTATCTTTGAACGTTTACTGGGACTCGTGTGCATGTATTGTGAAGTAGCACCCCAATGTTGTATTCCGCTGCGTATCGTAGTTTGGGGGTGTTACAGAATAGGTGCACTAGACTGAGATATCTCAGTGGTCCTTTTGGTTATCCTAGGTTTTTGAGTCTTTTTGGGTTAAAATTGTGATAGAACAGTGATTAGTTCAAGATTAGATAGTGATACAGTTGTGAATGTGTCTTGGGATCAGTGGGTTGTCCTGAACCTTCACCCACTTCTGCTTCATGATACATTCACTTTCATCCAATCTTAATTAACCTCCCCTCAAACAATACTTCAGAGATTAAGTAATCCAATGCTAGCAATCAGAAAGTTAAACCTGCTAACATCAAAAGCCTTTGTGAGAAGATCTGCAACATTGTGGTCTGTGTGAATCTTAAAGAATACTAGTAATCTTAAGATCAAACCAAGAACAAGAGTGAGATGTGGGTTGTAATGTTAGAGAGAACTTGGATGGAAAATGGATGAATGTATAAATGAAATGTATGGAAAAATGGAACAACCAACCCTCTCCAAGACTAGGAGAGGGTCTATATATACCTAACATTGGCCGGCCATGGGATAATATGGGCCTCCCATAGGCCTTGGGCCGGACTAGATTACTAATCTAATCATTATCCTAACTACGAGCTAAGACCTGTTACAATGTTCTCCTAGTGTTGGTGCTTTGTCACACTTGTGCTGATCTCGATGTAATTATTTCCTAAGTCATGAACGCAATACAAAGAACCCGTCGTCTATTTATATTTGTTAAGGCAAATCACACACGTAAGGTATTAAGTATGAAGACTAATACAACTCCATCTAAGAGTATATTAATGCATTTGAAATATATTAAGAGTAGATCAACTTATAAGAGGCCAATTGTATGTATGAGAACAGTTACCGATGGTTACTCCTTTTTACATATCATGTTTTCCTAGACTTATCAACAGCCGATAAGACAAAAAGCTAGTTTTCTACGACCTAACATGATACATTCATCAGAGAAGCAACACCACTTAAATCTTACATCTAGGTTTCTTACAATCTTAAATAAACTAGTAGTAGAAGTTTAGCAAAGCATGTTACAGATAAAGCAGTAGCAATATAAAGAATCACACAACAAGACATAGTAATGACTAAATAAGTCTCTTAACCCTTTAAATTTTATAACATGAATTGATAGGAAGTACAATCGGGTTTTGAGGCCCTAAATCGGCTCCATAACAGCTGCTCTCAAAACAAATAGGGTTAGTCCCTCTTTTTATTCTAAAGTTGCCCACCTAAAACCTAATTTCGGGTTTGTATATATAGAAAATGCTCTTGCGACGCGTTCGGTTTTAATCGTGCGCCGTCGTGACCCAAAAATATTCTAGAAATGGGATGGGTCGAACAATCTGACGTGTACTTGAGATCTGTGACGCGTCTTGGATATAGTTGTGACGTAGTCAAGTGTATTTTGTGAGTCGTTACTTCCAGCTTATGAGGAGAATTCTTGAGCAATGTTGGTGTAGGTCGTTTCGTTTGTCCGTTTCTTCTCCAAAATAAGCCCAAGTCACGTGTATTTCTTTCCAAATGCCTTCAAATGCAAAATACTGAAAAGGAACGATTTAGGTACCTATTTTGGGCCTAAACACACATCTTTAGGGGGTAAAAGGCCCTGGAAAAGGTGTATAATACTAAAATGACACTCATCATACTAAATAGGGATTATGTGGTAGAGAATGTTGAGATGTGATGGATAGGAGCCTATTTTGGAATGTTGGGGGACAAAAAGTACAACAAGTACAAGGAAGGTACTATGGGTAAGGGAATGTGAGTGGTCTCATGTAGGTGTGCTTGGAAAAGGTTTATATGGAGAAGGGTTAGGCTTTATGGTTGTGAATAGAAGTGATGAGTATGCTAAGGGTGATAATCAAAGGATTGATTGGGTGGATAATCACATTGCCATTAAGAGAGAGAGGATACGTGTAATTATTATTATGGAATGGTTTAGGAAATGAATGTTTAGAGTGTGTGGAACGTATGATTAATCATTTATTGGATAGAAAGGATAAACAAATGATTAGAGAGTGTTTAACTGAGAAGTGAGGTGAGCTTGATGTATGAGGAATACTTGTGGGAGTTTGTAAACCATTTATATAGAAAAAGGTAGGAAGGATCAAAGTAAGTCTAACTCTTTTAATAACACAAAACTCAATTGTCATTTTTTAGACTTTAATCCATGATTATCAACAATGAATTTGATCACTAACCATCTTGATACAAACAAGCTAAGTGCTTTGCATCAGTAAAGCATATCCCATAACGGGAAAAGATGCGTTTACGCAAAGTGACATTTGACTTAGTTTGACCAATAAGGGAGTAATACCCGTTATGTGATTAGCGAAAAAGTAATTCTGGATTAAGGTTCAATGAATACTTTGTTTTGATCGGTATGTTGAATAAGTATCTTTCTACTAGGTTTAGAAATAAAGTTTTGGTCTTTGCTAGATGGCGATTGATAAAAAGAATTTAGATGACGTATTTGTTAAAAAGATGAGGATTTTGTTAGGTTAATCTAATCACTGATAATTCTACAAACATGTATATAGGGAATAATAAATCGAAAAGGAAGGAGATGATTGAAGAAAACGGTTAGAGAGAAATAAGAGGGTGTTGGATTGTTATGTATAAACACAAGTTACAAATGAACAACCAACCCATCTCCATTATGGAGAAGGGCTTTTATTCATCCTTTTATACCACCTAGGATTTAAGCCGTGTGGTGTTTGGATATGGGTTGGGCTACGGATCACTTTGGGCTTTAGCCAATTACACATACAATATTAGCTTACATAAATGAGCCTGATACCCTTTCTAGCCTATCACAACATAAATATTATAAAGACCGAAGCTTCCTTGTTGAATGACTGAGCTTCCAGGTTTGACTCAATATTTTAAGGCTAACAATCTCCCCTGGAGCGAGGTCTTTGAATTTTGCTTCCTCGAACTTGTTGAGATTGCTTTGTCATTGAGTTCTTGAGTCTTGGTCTTTATCTTTGTTGTAGGCTTGTTTCTTCATGTTGTGTGATCTTTGATCTTGAGCCTTTGTCATTGTCTTTTGACTTTGTCGTTAGTTCTGAGATCTTTAAATCTTTTCCTTGTTTGTCTTTGTCGTCTTTGCCATCTTGCGATCTTGTATCTTGACCAACATGCTCATACTATGCATCATTTTGAAAGCTTGCTAACAATCTCCCTTGTACCAATCTTTATCTGATAATCTTGATATCTTTAAGGAAGATCTTGAAAATCAGAGTTACGGAATTCTTTGTCTTTGTTACTTTAACTTTCTTGATTCTTGAGTCTTGATGCCAAATGTATGTCAGTTATTCTTGAATAAGAGTATGTGGTGATGAATCTCTCAGCTGGATTGGATTGCTATACCATCGTCTTAATCTTCATTTAAAATGGTTAGTAATAATAGATTTGGATCGAATTTTGGCTTTGTCATTCATCGAATTTTAGTAGCGAATACCTCTAGTTCCGTGAGGACCGACTGTGATCAGGTAGGTTCAATTTGGAAGAACCTCCATGATAGGATTTCCAGTTTGAAGCGTAAGTGTAACACCTCCAAAATGGGTCGCAAGCAGAATTATGTCGGGGAGAGTTACTCCAATAATATCATTGAACAGATAATAAGAGAATCGATCCTCTATAATGAAGTCGTCTCTCGGAAAAGTAATTTATTAAATTTCGCTAAAATTGAACTTGATTTATCATTGGTCCGCTAAAGTTTGTATCCATAATGGAAATGCATGAATATACAACGAAGATTTGATTTGTAGAAATCCAATAAGGTTATTCTTGAAAAGTATTGACTCTAATGCACATCAGCTAAGGACCCAAGTATCTATTCACCAGGGAGAAATACATTGTTAAAAGTTGGCACATAAAATTGGTGAGTTCAAGGTTTTATGCAAGTATAAATGTGATTACAAAAATATATATATGAATTACTGTGTTACAAGGTCCCGCCCATACAAGAATGCCAACTGCTTAAATTTAAAGATATAAGGTTTTTAAAATATGTATAAACACAAACCACACAAAATGCGTTTGTTAAAATGTTGGAGTCAAAGATTTGTAAAGTATGCATGACCATTTCAACCCTTATAATAGTCACAAAATGTAAGTACAAATGTTGAAATCAAATATTTGCAATGTGTGTGTGACCAATGTGACACATACAATAGTCACAAAGTGTGATTATGATTTCACCCCTAAGTTCATGACACTAAAACCTTAACCACATTTCATGGTGTCTTCGTGTAGTCTTCCATGTGGGTGCCTCTTCCAAAGACATATTGGGGGCCTCTTCCTAACGACCTATGGGTGCTTCTCTTAAAGACATACTGGGCGCCCTTCCACAAGATCTTTACATGGGAGCTTCTTCCAAAGACCTACTGGTGCTATGCCTAAAGATAATTGAGAGTTAACAGTTACATCAGGCAATACATAAAGTTTAAGTAATTGTATTATGTAAAAGCAGTCAATGTATTGTAAATGGTTAAATGTGCTTGTGTCCTAAGTGAAAAAAAGTAATGTATCCCACGCGAGATATGTAAATGAGTATGTGCGGTTTGTAATGAGTATGTAGATCTCGTATTTTACGTCAATATTAAATCTCGAACTCCATTTCTATTTTTGTCTTGATAAAGTTTTTGTGTTTTACTTGTTAGGCCGATTGATGGAAAATCGTCATTTTTGTTATTTGAGTGTCATGCTTCAGAATTTATAGTTAAGGAGTTATTACGAGATCAAAATTATCATATTTTTTGCTCGGAGTATTTATTGTTATTTTAGTTATTTAATGCATTTTTTTCGCGTTTTGACGATACCGCAGTATAAAAATAGTACTTGTAACACTTTTTAAATATCGATAACATAGTGTTTTAATCAAATTTGTAGTATAAATGTTTTTAGAAAAATAAAACAATCAAAATATAAATAAAACACGACATATAAACCCAAACAACCTATTATATTTTACTATACTAAATCCTAAAACAAACACTCCCTTATATTTATTTTCTCCTTAAACTAAAAAAACAAACATCTTTAATTTTATAATTTAGAAGTCAATTAAAATTCAACAGGCATTATATTAAGTTGTTTTCATTTCTATAAAATCTTAGATACAAACGATAAAAAAAATATGTCTCCTCTTGCCTCTGCCTTCGTCAGGTTCGATACACTACCAAACACCAACAAAATTTGATCATTCTACAATCTTGATTCTTAAATCACTCCCATTCAATCCCAAATCACTCCTAAATTAATCCCCACCATTCTTTATAACCTCAAATTAATCATGCAAGGGTTTTTACAAGATTCTTGATTTTAAAGATTTTTGATATTGAAGGATTTTATTGATTTTATGTTCAATTGGTGCTATAAGGGTTTAATTGCAAGACTTGATTAAAAGAAAAGCTAGGGTTTGATCTTTTGAGGTTGTTTGGGTTTCGGCTAAACAAGGAGGACAAGGAGGGTTTTTGTTTGATCAATTACTTTCATTCTATTGTGTTGTAAGTTTATTTTTAAACCCTTTTTCATTGATTTAATTTTTCTTTGAATGCATGAGCTTGATTTTGATCTTTTATAAGCATGCATGTTCTTGGTTTGTTTGATTTTGGGTTTGATCATGAACATCATGTTTTGATGTGTGAGATATGTTATTAGGATATGTTATGGCATTACAAGTGAATAATTGGTGATTTGGATAAGTTTTGATGGGATTTCTAGGTAGTTTTAGGGACTGTTTTTAGATCAGTAGCAAAACGTGGATATTCCTAATAATTTTTGGCCTGGAGCCTGTGAATAAATTTCATGGTTGGATAGGTATAAGTCTAAGCTACGTATGGCGAATTGGATGGTTTATCAACTCCTCCGGATGAGGGAGTTATGGCCGTTTTACGATTGCTAGTCAAATCTGGAACATTGTTTGGAAAACGAGTTAAACTCCAAGTTAATACTCTAAAATGTAGGATAATAAAGCTAATCTCAGTATTATACATCTTAATCTAACTTCTCCAAGTGGATTCACTTTAATAGCTATTACGGTTTGGAAAATACGTCAAAATTAGTGTTTGGTAGGAAAACTTGGGACTGCTGCAGACCAGCAGTATAAATGGGTTAATTGCAGCAAACTTTTGGCCTAAGAAGGTCTGGATTATTTGATGGGGTTGTGGAAATAAGTTCAAAGTACATGTGTCGAGTTGGCTAGAGCCATATCTCCTCCGGATGAGTGAGATATGACCGATTTACGGAAACTAGTCAGTTCTGAACTACTGTTTGAAAAAGGGATTTAACTCTAGATTTTTGCACTAAAGTGTTGGGTTTTTAAAACATGGTTAAACACTAGACATCATAAGCTTTCATCTCTCTTTGGATTCAACTTGATTGCTATTATAGAATAGGATTTATGGCCAAAACCGTAAGCGTTAGAAATTCAGCGAACTTTCTGTTTTGAGTTATGATTAGTAAAAACTCATTTCCCGTGGATTGGTAAATGGTTTGATTAAAAGGCCTAATGTTCTGGAAACTAGACTTAAATATATTTCTAGGGGTGAAAGCCTCATCCTTGTATCTTTTATTGGTTAAGAGATATGGTCTTGTAAAGTTGACTAAATATTCAGCAACATAGTTTTTCGCCTTTTCTTGAGAAATAAAAGTACGGCCCCATAGTAATAAGATAAGAATCTTTAAGCGAGACTTAGTAGACACTTAATGTAGTATAAGTGCAGGTTGTATACCAATTTGGGGATAAAAATACATCGGTTATGTTATAATGCAATGCTATGCATATCTCAGAAACATATCTCGTGATCATTTGATTTATTTTTACGTATCGATCTTCTTTATCATTCTAAGCCGAGTCACATCCTTAAGATTATGCTTAGACGCTTCTCGCTCATCCGATGATTCATCTACTTTTGGTCTTCATCACTCCTCGGTAAATTCATAGCCCACATTTCTTCTTTTAAATAGTTTCATAAACCTTTTTTTGGGGTTAGATGCATGCGTCGTACCTAAGCACATTTATTATTTTCTACTACTTAAGCGTTTCATGACTTTTAATAACATGGTTGTTTACTCATTGAATATACTAAAGCTTGATTTATGCTTACTACATTATTTGAGATCACTGAAATTCTATATAAAAAACTGAGAGTTTTGAGCACATTACTTATTTTACATTGGAAACAAGTGTTTTTCAATTGTATGCTATTCCAGATCATATTATTGCCTAAGTACCCTTTGCCAATTAAGTCCCCTTTTCTATCATGAACCGTTAAATACCGGCTGAGTAAACGCGAGTGTTGTGGATAGATCTATCAGGACTGACAATCCTCGCCCGGGATATGGTTTCTAGATAACCATGTGGCGTATTTAACATTTGAATAATATGTTGGATGTTTGGCAGCATCCTTTTTTTTTTTCCTGCTTGGGGCATAATTAACGATTACTGTTTTGATTATATAACGTGTCAAATGTTTGGTTGTCAGAGCTTAGTGTAATAATACTTGTTTTATATTTAGACTTGGTGAATCTGATTCCCTTTTCTTTAATACCTCCTTTGGACTACGGAATACGTACTTAGTCTGCTATTACTTAAATCTTGTGGTCCACTTCTAAACATTACTTGATTTACTAAATCACTACTTGGATTTTGGAAATAATACGTTGAAGTATTGTAACGCTACTTTTCTTACGGAAATATTACTTGAATTATTTCACAACTGCTTTTACTTAAACCTATGAATTCACCAACATTATTGTTGATATTTTTGCATGTATTTTATCAGGTTATATCTTGTTAGCTGAGCATTGGGGGCATTCGAGACGCGTGGATATCAAGTAAAACTCAAGGACTCAGTTTTCTTCACATTTGATAACTTTTCAACTTCAAATATACAAAATTATTCACGTTTGAACTCTTGTAACCTTGTTAAATTATAACGGGACATGTTGTAACTCTGATGTTTTTTTAAAATTACCGAATGGTTGACTTTTCAAAACGTCTCACTTATAGTCGTTTTCTGTAACTTGTACTTTATGCTATGAAGTAGCACCTCAAGTGGTATTCCGCTGCGTTGTTGTGATTTTAGAGGTGTTACATAGTGGTATCAGAGCACTGGTTATAGAGAACTAGGTCGTTTTCAAAACCTAAACTATAACCGTTTTTCAAAAACGTTTAAGAGTCTTTCACCATTGTCCGATATCCGCGCTTGCTTGCTCCCATGTAACTTATATGCTCTCTTTTGCCTCCCTATTGCTATTACATAAATAATGAGTATATAACACTTAGTTATGACTTCGCTCTCTTACGTCTATCTTATGACGTCTTATTATTTACCTTATATCGGTCCGTTATAAAAATATTGATCGCTCTGATTTTCACGTACTTCTTGATTTCTCATTTACTCCTTTAAGCGTTGATATTGGTATTATATAAGGATACCTATACATATGGGCTATTTTCTTTTTGCTCTTTTACGATTAACTTCGAACTTTTTCGCGACTTTACTTTATTCCCTTTTGATAATATTGAAATTCGGCGTAGTTTGTCAATTCCACTTAGTTATTTTATATCATTCTAATTTATCATTCGACTCCGAGTTTGAACACTCTTCTTATGCTTTTGAATCGCATATGTTGTTTCGTAATCCATCGTTTTGAAGCCTTCCAGTTGATGGGAGTACGACTTTAACTTGTCACCTCGGATCGTGCCGTCTTTTGGCACTTACCTTTGGAACGCGATTGACTAACGTCTCATTATTCTTCTCGTTACTTCTTATGGTTTTGAATAATCATGCCACCAAGGAGACTCCTTCTTCTTAACGTAACATTGTTTTGATCTCGTGTTTTGTTGTGACAATGCTTAAGTAGGCTAATTTATAATTACCTTATTGAAATGAATTACGACGCCTCTTCATTTGAATAAGAAAATTATAAATCATTGAACCATTAATTTCTAATTCTTATTTACATGGATTGGGACGCCTTTGAATGTAAATAATGATTTGTAAATGAGTGGGCTTAAGTGTATGGCATTCGTACTAACAACCTTCTTTCGATTTGTAATCCGTTTATACGAATAATTCCTTTTCTTTGTTCATCTAATCATTATCGTTATTACCTTCATACGAATAAGTCTTTAGACTTCCTTTGGATCGTAATTTATTCATTTGATTATTTCCAAATGTGTATTCGACATAGCGTAATACGTCCGTACGAATAATTCATTGTCTTTTCTCTTCGAATCGCTATCATTATTGCTTTTGTACAAATGGCTATCTTGAACTTCTTTCGACTCGTAATTTGTTATATGGATTTTTCCGAATGTGTATCAACCGTCGCAAACCCTATGGAGATAAGTCGAATAGAGCACCGGGACGGCGCTCCCTTAAGGTGAGAAGACTGTAGCATCTCGTATTTTACGGTCAATATTAAATCTCGACTCCATTCTTATTTTTGTCTTGAATAAAGTTTTTGTGTTTTACTTGTTAGCCGATTTGATAAAAATCATCATTTTTAGTTATTCGCGTGTCATGCTTTAGATATTTATCCGTTAAGCGTTTTAAGATATCAAAATTTTATATTTTTGCTCCGAAAGTCAATTTATTGTTATTTTAGTATTTTATGATTTTTCTCTCGTTTTGCCAAAACAGTGTCAAAAAATTTAGTACTTTAACACTTTTTAATATCTTAACATAGTGTTTTAAATCAAATATTGTAGTACAAATGTTTTAGAAAAATAAAACAATAAAAATATAAAATAAACATAACATATAAACCAAACACCCTCTTTAATTGTTTTAGGCTCCATCAAAACTAGAAACCAAACACCCCCTTATAATATTTTACTCCTACTAAATCCTAAACCAAACACACCTTTATATTTGTATTTTCTCCAACAAAACCAAAAACCAAACACTCCTTAATTTTTTTTATATAACCCAAGCCCACACAATTGACACATTTTTTTATTTTAACCAAACCCATTACAAATTAAACCCACTTCCTTTTTAGTTTGGTTATAAGTCGGATCCAACACACACAGAAAAAAAATTCGACTCCCCTTTTCCTTCTCCTCTGTGTCGACGAATCACCACCAACAACCATCAAATCATCACCAAAAATTCAATTAATCACTTTCAATCTACTCACAAATCATTCCTACATAAAATCCCATCAATCCATTCTACTAAAATCCACCATGCATCAAGATTGATGATTTCTTGATTTTCAATAGATTTTTATTCTTGGGTTTTGATTAAATTAA
>BQNB010041130.1:35417-46958 GCA_026074375.1 Tanacetum coccineum
GTTCATAACAAAAGTACTCATTACATAAATTTCCATTATTTCAATAACAAGGTAAGAAAACTTCTTCGTTCTTGATCGTTAGATCTTTTCTTCATGGGAAAACGTATTTCTTGGTGTTTTGGTGAAAGGGGAGAGGTATGTGTGTGTAGAATGAGATAGGTAGTGGGAAATGGTTGTGAGAGGAATGATTTGGTTGAGAAATTTCGTCTCAATTTATAGGCAAAATTTGGTGCAAAGTGCGGCGCACTTACAAATAAGTGCGGCGGACTTGGTGAGTTAATGCGATAGCATTTAATGACTTTTACTGGAAGTGCGACGCATTTACAAATAAGTGCGGCGCACTTACAAATAAGTGCGGCGGTTTTGAGGAGTTAATTCAGGTGTATTTAATAGACTTTAATTCTTCAATCTTTGGGAAAATGTGCGGCGCACAATATTGTAAGTGCGGCGGTGTTCGAACTTCAGAGGAAAGTGCGGCGCACAATGTAACAAGTGCGGCGCACTTCTTGAATTTTGGCTAGAAATCTTTCTTTTCTTGTATTCGCCTCCCAAAGTGTATAGATTCTTGAGCTTGGGTCTTTAGAGTCTTCAAGTGAACCTATAAGCAATTTAAGCTTAATTAAGTATCGAAAGTTCACGAGAAATGATAAAATATATATAAATAACGCCATAGAAAACATGTATAATTTGGGCGTTATTAGTGTACCAATTTCAATCATATCCGACCGTGATAGTCGTTTTGCATCAAGGTTTTGGCAGTTAATGCAAGAAGCACTAGGAACCCAACTAGACATGAGTACGGCTTATCATCCACAGACTGATGGTCAAAGCGAGCGTACCATTCAAACTTTGGAAGACATGCTTAGGGCATGCATCATGGACTTCGGAGGAAGTTAGGACGTTCATCTTCCATTGGTTGAGTTCTCTTACAACAATAGTTACCATTCTAGTGTGAGATGTGCACCGTTTGAAGCATTTTATGTGAGAAAGTGTCATTCACCAATCCTATGGGCAGAAGTTGGAGAAGGACAATTGATAAGGCCTGAGATAGTGCAAGAAACCACTAAGAAGATCTCATAAATCAAGGATAGGCTTAAAGCTGCACGAGATCGTCAAAAGAGCTATGCTGACAAACGTGGGAAACCCCTAGAATTCAATGTAGGTGATCATGTCTTACTCAAAGTGTCGCCTTGGAAAGGTGTTGTACGCTTTGGGAAAAAGCGCAAGCTAGCACCTAGGTATGTTAGACCATTTGAGATCACTAAGAGGATCGGTCCCGTAGCCTATAGACTAAGACTACCTCAAGAGCTAAATAGTGTTCATGACACGTTTCATGTGTCAAACCTCAAGAAGTGTTTGGCTGATCAAACACTACAAATACCTTTAGATGAGATCCAATTTGATGCTAAGTTAAAGTTTGTGCGTGAGTTCAAGAAGCTAAAACGGAGTAGAATTGCCATCGTCAAGGTTCGATGGAATTCAAAACGAGGACCTGAGTTCACTTAGGAACGTGAGGATCAGATGAAACTCAAATACCCACATCTCTTTAGCTCTAGAACTAGTTAAATTTCGGGGCTTAACGAGGGAGAATGTAAACCCTTGCGGATTTTCTAGTTTCATAATGAGCAATTTTAGTCCTTTGACTTTTTGACTTTTACTTTTTTGTCCAGAACATTACCGTGTTGACGTATCAATCTACATATCCATTGTCAATATTCTTATTTTCTATAAACATTATAGATTTACAATCTTATTTGATCACTATCCGGGAGGTTATCTCACAAACGGCTTAAAATATCAAACAATGCGTTCCGGCACGCCAAAGTCGTCAATACACAATCTAAAGAAAATTAACTACAAAACATGTCATGTAAATAGTCTAAGTTCATGTAAAAAGTAATTAAGCTCAATAAAATACTAAAACTTCGGTCACGTTTAAAATCAAGAACAATGGAGTATAAAGGTAAATTCGACACAAAACCCCAAAAGGCCCCAACCTAAGCCCCCTAATCCCGTAATCCGGTCGAACCACCCCTTTAGGGACCAAGAGCATAATTTTAGCATTCATGTAACTAGCCTACAATATATATTCCATTCCTTACACACACATTTCATTTTAACATACACACACAACAAAATCTATTTTTCCTCATCCCCCTCTCTTGCTTCATCGCCGAGATCAACACACACACACCCACACATATTTTTTTCCTACTTTTGATGAAAACATGAAGGTTTTAGTTATTGTTTGATCTACAAAGGTTTGGAGTAAAGGAAAAACAACGTTTGGGTTGTTGTTTCGTGTCCGACTCGTCTTCAAAACCGTCTTTTGAAAGTATTCAAAATTTCAATTAACCTTGTTACTTATATATAATAGTAATATATATATAGAATATTATATATAATCTATTATAATGTGCAATATATGTAATTGTACGGTGCGTTTGCTAAAAATCATACACGAAAAAATGTACGAACCCCTTTATAGTGCTTTTTGGTTCGAACTCAGATAAGGAAACAGTTGTCATTTGATAATTGGTTCTTGGTTTATAAACATTATTTGCTTATTTTAGATAATAGCTTTAGTGGCTAGTGCACAAGATAAAAAACAAGTTTTTTTGCTTATTTCCTCTTTGTCATATTTTTCTAGCAGGTTTTAATACTTATTGTGTAACCAAATATACTACGTAGCTTATTCTATTAATAATTAAACTACTTTTTTGAGCCTTATAGCTCACAGCCCATATAGCCAATAAGCCCGACTATTGTAACCTTATTATGGTCTGGCTTATTATGATTATTATTGTTTGAGCTTATATTACTAATGGGCTTTAGTATTGGGCCTAAATTGAATTTTATATCTAATAATAACCTATTGGACTCCTATTGGGCCTTAAGGCCCAATAAGTGAAAAATCGTCATTTTAAGCTCCTAAAACGGATTTTTGGAAACTATTTACATTCATAATCATTAATTTAATCTTTTAGAAGGATGTATTTTGACAAATTGTTGTGAAAACGTAGATTTTGGGAAATTGTCGAAAGGTTGGTTTATTAAGGAAAAGTGTTTAGAAAATGAGGTTTAAGAACCTTGAAAAACGTTTTATAAATGAACAGGTCACGCCGAAATTTCGTAAGAATCCTATACTTAGAACATTATCTAAAACTTACCTTTATGACGAGATAATAATATAATATTATTCTAATAAATCGACTAAAAGACGAAAAATGCATTTTATAATTTTATAAATTATAAAACTTCTCTGAATCATTTTGTATATTTAAAACGTGTCATTTCTTACAACAAATATAATTAAACAAGGTAACTAGGGTTACCGGATGGATTTACCGGAACATATTCATTTGCGTTTATTATCTAAGTCTTGTTATTTTACTCGTCTATTTTCTTAAATAGTATAAGTCTATAATCTAAAGTACATACATAGCATATCTTCTTCGCGTCTAAATCACCAACCACAACTCAACCAATACTACTAAAAGCAACAACACGAAACATTTTCAAAACTCCTATGCATCACTTTGAAGTACACATTTCAAACATAAAGCTAAGTCAAATAAATTGCTAGGTCATGTCTGAAAGCCGTCGTACGCCGTTGTTTGACTATCATATACTCAGCTACTTATCATCTTGTTAAGCTGAGTTCTCGTAGCCCCACTTTTCAAACTATTTTCCTTTAGGGGAAAATGATACTCAAATTCATTTCAATGCTTTTCATCTGTGCAAACTTCTATTTTATTTTGGACAATGCTATGTGCTTATGATTACGTGTATGAATGCGATGTGAATTCTATGTCAATTGCTATGTGAATGCTATGAGATCAATTCATGCAAAGTCCTATGTGGACTTCTGCTCAACACTACATACATACAACTATTTTTTGACATATGTTTAGCTCCAACTGGTAGGCTTTAGGTGCGGAGGACTATAAGTGCTCAGACCATTAGGAATTTTTGGTATCATTGATATTATATGAATCAAATTCAAACACTATGATAACATGGGTTTGCTATGTGGAAATCAAACACTATGATAGCATGAGATTGCTATGTTGGAAGGCTAAATCAAATGCATGCATTTTGTTTTCATATTGCATAATTGTCCACTACTAAAACATTGGCACAACAACTAGGTTTACCTCTAAACCTACGAGCTCACCAACTTTATGTTTACCTTTTTGAGTATCATTTTCAGGTGATGCATTTGCTCGTTGAGCTCAAGATAGTATTCCTTTGCTATCCCGTGAGGGATCATCGTTGAAGGATTGCATTGAGACTTTGGTTTTCATGTTCATGTTCTGAGATTATTCTAGACTCATTCCGTCCCCATGCTGGGACTTGGTTGTAATAAATTGAAACTATGTGATGGGTTCATCGACTTTAATGACACAAGTTCATACTTGTCGTCGGAGATTGTTGTGACACTTTGGTAATGCATTTTAGATTTCTCTATTTTGTATCATGTGTTATGACAATTCATTCTTTGTCGCATCCCGTGTTTCTGCCGCTGTCGGGGTGTGACAGATTGGTATCAGAGCACTGGTTATAGAGAACTAGGTGGTTTGGCCTAAACTATAACCTAGGATCCTTCATATAGTTTGCATGATAGGATCTATGTGTGATTATTACTTGCTTTTGCGTGTACGTATCGTATATCGTATATCATTGATGAGGTGTCATTTTATACACTTTTTAAGGGTCGTTTAACCCCCAAAATCATGTGTTTATGCCCAAAATAGGTACTTAATCGTTCCTTTTCAGGTATTTCGCATTTGGAAGACATTTGGATGAATTACACGTGACTTGGACTCATTTGGAGAAGAAACGGACGAGATTACAAACCAACACCAAGACTCTTGAAGATTTGTGCTCACAGAGCCTGGAGACGGCGTCACAATCCATACATGACGCCGTCACAACTCACCAAGTGACGGCGTCACATATTTCAAGACGACGTCAGCCTGCACCGACTCAAACGCAGATCTAGAAGATTCATTTTACGACGGTGGTATGTGCTTAAATACACATACCTTTTTCTCAATAAAACGAGCTTAAATGACCAAAAACGGACTTAAAATGCCAAATATACGCTTGTTTTGTGTATTTACTGTGCAGGTAACGGATATTCATAAAAAGACAAAAAAACAAGGCAAAAACCAGACAAAACCGAGCACGAGATTGGAAAGAGCGTGGAAAACCAAAGCCGAAGGCGTATGCATCTTAGTGGGCCAACCCGTACCCAAGTTAATGGGCCGGATCAGCTCATTAACATAAAACCATTATGACTTAAACAATAAAAAGCCCAAAGCCTAAAATAAACCAAACCGGCCCAATTATTTAAACCAACAGCCCAAACCATAACCCCATTAACCCAATTACATCGTTTGTCCTTAGGGACTAACACAGATAGTCCTCAACCCATCACATCGTTAGTCCTTTTTCACTAACACCCATTATCTCCTTTAACCCCAATTTTGAATTATAATTTAATAAGCCCGAAAAGGGCGGGAAAGCCCTAAACCCAGCAAAACCCTCTCCTCCTTGGGTGCGACTTAACCACAACTCATCCCTGACACACGCCAGTGCCACGTTGGCAGTTTCAAGAGCTTTCAATGGGCGAATTAATGCGTCTACAGTCAAAAGGAAAGAATCAAAGTCAAGGCACGGTTTTAATGATGATTTGGCCATCATTGGAAGCTTTCCATAAACAAATATGGAATGATATTGAATGATTGAAGACTCCAGGCTGTTTCACCTCAAGGATTGCACAAGACTCCCCTATAAATAGGGGAGGATTTTGAAGAATGAAGATATCTTCTTTTCGAGCAATTTTATTTTACTATTATTTTGTTAAGAACTTTGTTTTAAGTTTATTGTTTAAGAAATTCTAATTTCCAAGCATTGTATTTTCCAAGTTTATTCAATAAAAAGACAAATTCTGTTTCTCTTGCATTACTGTCCCATGATTTTCTCTTGGATGATAAGCCAATTAGGGATGGGCTTATGGTGCTCAACAGTATAAGCTAATAAGCTCTTAAGAAGCTTTTAAATCCTGGATTAAACCAAGGATCAAGGTGTGTTCTTTTATTTATTTCAAAAAGGCTTAATTTGTCATTTTCTGTTTTTGCTTATTAAGTTGCTTATTTACAGCTTATTTGTGTCTATTTAGTCTTAATATTGCTTATTGTGTCCTTTTGAATGCTTCTCATGTTTAAATAATAGCTTATATGTCCTTTGGATTAAAATTCATATAAACTGCCCATTATTACCTCAAATTGCTTATTATCTATTTTCTTATTTCCAGTTCTTATTTTTGAGTTCTTAATGTTTATTAGACCTTATTGGTCCTTGTGCTAGATCTGTTTTGCATTTGTTATGATTTTTAAGTTTTGTTCTAAGCTAAAAGTGTTATCTGAGCTTTTAAGGAGTGTTTGGGATAGTAGATTAAAACTTGAGATTTCAACTGTCATTGCACTTTTGGTTTTTAGTTCAAGCTATCTTGGCTTTAATCTCATTATAAAAGTAGTTTAAGGTGGTTTTAAGTTTGATTTGGTAAGTTTAGAAGTTCTCCTAATCAGTTTGGTTAATACTGCTAGCTTTTAAGGTTTCAACTGTTAGATTTGGTCTGATTCATAGATTTGCATTTGGTTCTTGTTTTAAGTACTCAAACTTGTTTCATTCTCTTTGTTATTCATTTTTTTCAAGGTTGTACTACTAGTTCATGTCATTCACTCATCTTAAGTCAAAACAGTTTTAGTATGCAAGTGTTTTAAGCTTTAAAAGCCCTTTTTCAATCTCAAATTTAAGTTAGCAAAAGTTAGATTTAAGCCTTAAAATTCATAGCATAAGTAATTTGCATATCAAGCTTAATCTGTTTGAGCTTGTTTGGGTTTTAGAGCTTATTCACCAGCTTTTATTTAGGCCTGCAAATTGACTTTTGTCTCTTAAAAACTCTAACAAAAACATAGTCTCACTGTGAATAGCTTAATTCAGAAGGTCATAACTAGCTTATTATTAGTTCAAAATGCTTAATCCTTGCTTTTCTAAGTAGCTTATACTAGTAGCTTAATCTGTTTTGAGTTTTTAAAGTCTAGCTTATTAGTTTTATAGCTTATTATTGAGCTTAAAAACTGTCCTTCAGTCACTTTCTTTGCATTTCCCATCAAAACTGTTTAAGTGCTTATTAAATTTCTAGCTTATTAGGATTGCTTATTTTGATTTAGATTTGCTTATTAAGTTTAATTAGGCCCTTAGAAGCTTATTTTGTCTTAGCATTAAGCTTTAAATAGCTTATTCACTTAATCAGTTTAGACTTAAAGCTTTTTAAGCCTTAAGTCAAAACTATGACTTGATTAAGCTTATTTCTAGCTTATTTCTTGGTTTTCAATAAAAGTCCCTTTTCAAAAAGTGCTTATTTTAGTGGTTAGAGGCTTTTTCAAAAAGAAATTTTCAAAAATAAAAACATTGGGAGTATAGGGAAGCCGAGGGTCGAACCCTAGACCTCTACCTTAACCCCCAACGTTTTAACACCAACACCTGCCACCACACTGCCCTTGGGACTTTTTCATACATGTTTTGCAAAATCAATTACTAATAGACATTTTAGTGTTTTGCTCATTCGAGCTTATTTGCTTATTTACTGCTTATTGCTTCAGCCATTTTTTTTGTTCTTATTTTTCTTAGATTCTTTATAGTTTAAAGTATTTTTTTGCATTTTTCTAGAATTTTAAAAATTAGTTTAGTATTTTTAATCAATTTTCTAGATTAAAATAGTTTTTAATTCATAATAAATTAAATAAAAGTCAAAAAAATAAAATTCTTTTTTCTAAAATTTTCTTTTATCATTTAGGTCTTTTAAAAATTAAATTTGCATTTCTAAGGTTAAAATTCGAAGTTTTAGGTTTTTAAGTCGCGTTTTAAATTCCCGTTAACGTTTTTTTGCATTTAATTTCGTAATAGCTTTAATTGTTGCTTGTTTTTATCTGTTATTTGCTTTAAGTTTGTAGAAATTAGAAACAAAATCAAAATCTTAATCCATTCAAAATCCCGATTACAAACGGTCATACCTTAAAGTTCAGATCAGTCTCGCTAGGAAGTAAGGAACAAAAACGACCGGGAAGGGAGGGAGGAATACGGATAGAATGGCATTACTTTCGAAGTCGTTTTATTTGTTGAGTTGGTTTGTCGCTTGCTAAAAAGTGATTTTCGGTTGCGCCTATATTATATGGTATTATGTATGTTATATATATATATATATATTATATTTATAATTATATATATTATTAAATATATATATATATATATATTATTTATATATTATATATTTATATATAAACCATTCACTACGATCAATGGATGACGCTGTGCCGGTGGAGGCTGTTGTTAGGAATTTCATGTTATCGTTTTGATGTCCTTCTCGGAGGTCTATTCATGTTTTTGTGAATAGTTTCATATAAAAAAAATACATAAATAGTATATATAAGTATATCAAAAATCCAAATTTTTTTTTTTAAAAAAACAACAAAAGAAATCGATATGTCAATTGTTAATTGGCTCACCTTTAGGTATTACACACTATTAAGAGAGGTATAAGGAGGGTGATACTACGAACTTCGACCCGAAAGGAGAAGGTTTTTAAAATGCTTCGCGCTTACCCGCTCCTCCGCTTCTTTGTGCGTTTTTCTAGAGAGCTACCGTGCACCTTTGACTTCCGGTTGCCAAAAAGAATTTTTGTGTTTAATTTTTAATAAAAGATTTGTTTTTAGTGCATGCGCACTCGTTCGTCAGGTCCAGTTGTCGAACCGTCAATAACTCCCAGAAGACGTCGTAATAAAAAACATTCCTAACAAGTCGATCCGACTATTGTCGAAAAACCCGTAGTTACGATGGCCGATACACCTACTATGGCAGAATTGCTCTAAGCACCCACCGAGGGTTACGGAGATGCGATCGTTATTCCCGCTATTCTAGCGGAGAATTTTGAACTTAAACACGGTTTACTCAATCTTGTAACGTCTAAGCAATTTTGCGGTTTTGAGAAGGAAGATCCTCATGCTCATATTCGTTGGTTCAACAAGATTACTTCGACGATTAAGTATAAAGATGTGCCTAATTCGTCGATTAAGCTTATGCTTTTCCCGTTTTCCATCGAGGGGGCAGCCCGGATTTGGCTCGAAAAAGAACCCCCTCGCTCTATAGTGACTTAGGAAGATATTGTTTCCAAATACATTAACAAATTCTTTCCTTCTTAAAAAACCACAAATCTTCGCAATGGGATTATGAATTTTCAGTAACGATTTGATGAATCATTCTGTGAGGCATGTGTGCGATTCAAAGATCTCCTTCGTGCATGCCTACATCACGGTTTCATGGAATTACACCAAATTGATACTTTATATAATTCCTTAACATCAGCCGATCAAGATTCGTTGAATGCAGTCGTTAGTGGCAATCATTTGACCAAGAATCCTAAGGATGTCTTAACCCTTATCGAGAATAAGTCAAAAGTTCGCACTTCATGAAATAGACCGGTTGTTGCCAAAGTGAGTACGAACACTTCCACCTCGGGTCTTTCACCCGATGTTGCTGCACTCACCGATGTCGTTAAGGCTTTGCTTCTTAAAAACACAACCCCTCCTCCAGCTTCTGTTAAAGCGGTTGAAGAGAGTTGTGTTACTTGTGGTGGTCCACACCCTTACTACCAGTGTCTTGCCACCGATGGCAACGCTTCAGGTTATCAAGATAATATTCAAGCATATGTTTCTGCAGCCGCAGTAAACTATAATCAGGGAAATGCTGGACACCGCCCTCCGAGTGTAGCTCATCAAGTTCGACCACCCGGTTTTCCACCAGTTCAAAACAATCAAAACCGGGGAAATAATTACAACCCAGGAAATTCGACTTACCGAGCTCCGACTCCACCAACTCAAGCTGCTCCGTCTAATGAACTCGCAAATTACATGAAAGTTAATGAAACAAACATGCGAGCTATGCAAAATCAAATCACTAATATGAAAGCTGAGTTGAAAAATGAGTTTCAGGCCACGATGTTGCAACAAAACAACAAGCTGGAAAACATGTTGAGCAATTATTTTCAAATGAACAAACCTCCGAGTTCGGGTCCTCTTCCTAGCAATACCGTTACTAACCCGAAAGGTGACTTGAAAGCAATCACCACCCGAAGTGGTGTTTCTTACGATGGACCTCCAATTCCTCCTCCTTTCTCTTCTTCTCCCAAGGTGGTGGAAAGAGAGCCCGATGTGACAAAGGATCCGGTACAACCAAGTACCAAAAAAGTCCAACCTCTGGATGTCCAACCTCAAGCACCAAACTCTGAGCCCGTTATTGCTCCTAAGCCTAAACCAGATTTACCTTATCCTTCGAGACTCAACAACCAAAAGCTCCGAGAAAGAGACGATCATCAAATGATGAAGTTTTTTCAAATCTTACACTTCAATCTTAGCTTCACGGATGATTTACTCTATGAAGAATACTAGTAATCTTTAATGATATGCAAGAACTAGAGAGGTAAGTGGGTTGGAAAGTTTCTAGAGAAAGAAAGTAATATTGAATATTATGTGTGTGAAAAATAAGAAGTGAAACAACCAACCACCTCTCTAATTCATGGAGAGGTGTATATATAGTCCTATGATGGCCGGCCATGGTCCTTAACGGGCTTTCCATGGGCCTTAGGCCAGACTAGCTTACTAGACTAATCATATAACTAACTACGAGCTAAGACTATTACAACTTGGAAGTGACCGATACTTTTCTTATTTCCAATAATCTCCCCCTAAGGGAGGTCACTCCATTTTACAAAATATAAACCTAGCATACTATGCTATATCTCTTAGTCTTCAGCTCGTAAACTTGACTTTCTCTTGTGAGTATGTTGTAGTAATCTTTGACTTTAGGCTCGAGCTTGTTCCTTTGTCTTTACTTGTAAATATAGATGTGATCTTGAGCACTGCGAGATCATCAACCAAACATAATCTCGTTTCGCCATCTTGTGACTTTTTCATCTTGTGATCTTGTGACTTCTGGACCGACATGCTCATACCATTCTTGATTTGTTGACTTGGAAAGCTTTAATGTTGCATCTTTCTTGAAGTTCTTTAACTTTAACACTTCTTCACTTCAAGAAAAACGTTCGGTATCAGAGTAGCGGAAGTCTTGAAACATGTACTTGAGCTTTCATGATGTCTGTATGTTTTGTCGGTCGGGTATGAGCATGTGGTTATGAATCTTGTAAGCCAGCTAGAATCAAGTACCTACACCACCATCTTTAAGTATCCTGCATTAAAACAGTTAGCAATAAAGCGGGGGGACGAATATGGCTTTGTTATTCGCTCGTGTTTGGTTAGAGTAACCTTCGAATCCCTGAGGATCGACCTATGATCAGGTAGATTCAATTTAAGAAGAATCTCCTTGACAGGATTTCCAGCTAAAGTATAGAATCTTTCTAACACATATGTATTAGATTCATCAAACTCAGCATGTTCTCATTACCGGAACGTCTCAAAG
>BQNB010041131.1:0-46957 GCA_026074375.1 Tanacetum coccineum
AAATGTCTTCGTTTTAGCTCCAAAATATGCGCTTTTTAGCGTGTCTTTACAAATCACTCCTCTATTACTGCAAATAACACTTTTAAGCAATTAAGTACACATTCTTGCAATAATTATTTAAAAGTGGTTAGTTTATTCGGGATAAATGATGGTATAAATGTGATGTTATTTGATGTCATCGGTACCCGAAGAATTATGGAAACAATTCATGTTGATGTCATCGGTACTTCATAAACTCCTTAAGAATCGCAATCTCTAGTTATTCCTTCTGGTGTTGAAGAACAGTTTCATGATAATTAAGTTGCACACTTAGATAATGATCCTTTCTTTGGTGTTCCAATTCCAGAACCAAATTCTGAAGAATCTTCTTTAAGGGATGTTATTCCAACTAATGTGCATTTCGTCAATCAACCACCTGAACATCTCAGAAAATGGACCAAAGATCATCCGTTAGATAATGTTATAGGCAATCCTTCTCGACCTGTCTCTACAAGACATCAACTATAAATCAAAGCCATGTTTTGCTACTTTGATGTTTTCCTTGCTTCCGTTGAACCAAAGAATTACAAAGAATCTTTGAAAGAATCCTGTTGGATCGAAGCTATGCAAGAAGAAATTAATGAGTTCGACGACTTAAAGTTTGGGAGCTCGTACCTCGTCTAGATCTTGTCATGATCATTACCTTAAAGTGGATCTTAAAGGTTAAATTAGACAATCTGGGAGGTGTTTTGAAAAACAAGGCTAGGTTGGTAGCAAGGGAATATCGTCAAGAAGAAGGAATCGAATTTAAAGAATCTTTTGCACCGGTTGCACAACTAGAGGCCATAAGAATCTTGATTGCATATGCCGCTCACAAAAATATGATAGTCTATCAAATGGATGTCAAGATTGCGTTTTTAAACAGTATACTACATGAATAGGTCAATGTCAGTTAACCAGACGGGTTTGTAGATCAAGATAATCCCAACCATGTGTACAAGCTAAAGAAGGCTCTTTACGGGTTAAAGCAGGCTCCATGGGCTTAGTATGATTTGTTATCATCGTTTATACTCTCCCAAAAGTTCTCCAAAGGCACTGTTGATCCTACATTATTCACTTGGAAAGAAGGCAAAGACATCTTACTGGTACAAATCTATGTAGATGATATAATATTTGCTTATACTGATCCCACACTCTGTGAAACATTTTCTGAATTAATGTGTTCAAAATTTAAGATGTCAATGATGGGAAAAATGTCCTTCTTTCTTAGACTTCAAATTTCTTAAAGTCCCAGAGGCATCTTTATTAACTAATCCAAATATGCTCTTGAAATAAATAAAAAAAGTACGGTATGGAATCTAGCGACCCGGTTGATACTCTAATGGTGGAGAAATCCAAACTGAATAAAGATCCACAAGGAAAAGCAATTGATCCTATACATTATCATGGAATGATTGGCTCCCTTATGTATCTGACATCCAGTAGACCAGAACTTGTATTTGTTGTGTGAATGTGTGCCCGGTATCAGGCTAAGCCTACTGAAAAGCACTTACATGCAGTTAAAAAAATCTTTCGATACCTAAGAGGATCCATTAATATGGGTGTGTGGTATTTGAAATATTCTTGTATTGCACTAACAGCTTATGCATATGTTGATCATGCTGGTTGCCAAGATACCAAAAGAAGTACATCTGGTAGTATGCAGCTCTTGGGTGATAAATTAGTTAGTTGGTCGTTTAAGAAACAGAAGAGCACAGCCATATCCAGTAAAGAAGCTAATTACATATCCTTATCTGGATGTTGTGCTTAAATTATTTGGATGAGATCACAACTGACAGACTATGGCCTTGGATTCAACAAAATTCCTCTATTCTACGATAACAAAAGTGCTATTGCCTTATGCTGTAACAACGCCCAACATTTAAGATCTAAGCATATCGACGTCAGATATTATTTCATAAAAGAGCAAGTGGAAAATGGTGTGGTTGAGCTATACTTCGTCAGGACAGACTATCAGTTGGCAAATATTTCTACCAAAGCATTAGGATGAGAAAGACTAGAATTTCTTATAAACAAGCTTGGAATGAAAAGTATGTCTCTCGAAACTCTAAAAAGACTGGCTGAAGAAGCAGAAGATTAATGGTGGTATCTCTTCTTGTATCCTATGTATATACATAAAACATAAAAACTCAAAAAGATTTTTCATTTTTATAAAATTTTACAAACAGAAAATACAAAAATATAAAACCAGAAAATCAAATAGAAAAATATAAAATCAAAAAATTCTAAAAATATGTTTTTCATTACATGTCTTCTGGAATCGATAATATTTACAGCTTTAGAAATGTTATTTAACAATGACACAGAGCTGTAAATAAAGTTCGAGCAGAAGTTGTAAATGTTTTTAAAACATGTCATTGGCTTGCAGTTATTTCAGAATGCAACCTGGTCTTAATCTTAAAGGCAAGTATTTCGTCAAAAAGAAAACTTAACCTCACAACGGGAATTAAATTTCTCGGACATGATCTACTTTATGATCATGTAAGGCTTGTGTATACTTTGCGACACAACCCGGGCTTTCTAAAATAAGTGTACGTGTCAGTGAATTTATTTTTGAAAAATAAGATAAATCTTGTTTTTATTGGTGTTGTAATTCAAAACAAATCACTCATCTCAGTTTCTTATCAGAAAAAGATTTTAAATTTTTTTATCACTTAAACAATGTCTACAGCTCTTTAAATTGAAAACGGGACATTATTTGAGGGGGAGAAAGGTGCTAATAATTCTTTCAAAATAATCTTTCTAAAGTCATCAAGGAATAAACGGGAAAAGGTTTTGAACTATAACGGATCATCATTTAAGGGGGGGTTAAAGTAATTTTAACTCAAAGGTGCTTTAGACGTTATTTCTTCAACTTTTAGGGTCTAAAAAGCAAAATCCAGGACTTAGAACTTACGTTAGCAACAATATGGACTTAAGTGACCATTTCTCTATGTTACTAAAACCTTTAGTAAAGTTTAAAAGGGAAATAGAAATAGTGGCAAATAACAAGGACCATTTCTGTCATTGTGTGAAACCTTAACCGATTAAACCCTTTCTCTAACACATTTCGCACACACATTCCTCACAAAACTCAAAACATAAAATCTCTATCTCTTTCTACATATTCTGCTTGATTCAAACCGAAATCATAAACCGTTTCTAAGCATCAAGGTACACATGTAACTTGTCTCTAAACTTCTAAACATCATTCTTGTAAAAGGAATAAGATTAATTCTCTACATTTTACTCGCAAAACCTTAAAAATTGAATTAGGGTTCATAAAATGAAAGTCAAGGTTCAATCTAATTAGTGTTAGGGGTTTTGCTCGTCTAAGGATTATTAAGACTTGATTGTAATAATTTTCAATATCTCTAGCTAGGTTGTGAGTTATAATGATTCCTGTGAACATGAATCATGCCAAACATGTTAGACTGTTGGATTGAGTGTGGGTTTATGTTGTATTGCATCTTATAAGTATCATTGTGCCTTTATTATGTGTTTTTCACTAATATAAATCACTTGGATTATTTATTGATGTTTTTATGTGCGAAATATGCAAAAAGTGGTATTAATATGCATGGTTTTGGTTTTAATACATTCGTTAATTGATTGTGATCCTTAGGAATGCTTGCGTTTGTCCCCTAGTTGCTTCGCTCCTTAAATAACTTGTGTTCTCCACTTGTTGTGTGCTCAAAAATGATTAACAAAGCTCAAATGTAGAGTACCCTTGATGAAACTTGTGTTCTGCTACGTTCTTGAATGATTTGTGTTGTTTATGAAATTTAAATGAGTAAAGAATATTAAAATATGTGGTTGAATGCCAAGAATCCTGTGAAATATGTTTTGTGTTGATTATGCGAAACATGTTTAGTTTAACTGTGTGAAACATGTTAGGCTTAACTGTGCGAAAAAAAAAAAAAAAAAAAAAAAAAAAAAGAATAAAAAAAAATAAAAAAATAAAAAAAAAAAAAAAAAAAAAAAAAAAAAGAAAAGATAGAAAAAAAAAAAAAAAAAAAAAAAAAAAAAAAAAAAAAAAAAAAAAAAAAAAAAAAAAAAAGAAAAAAAAAAAAATAAAATATGTGGTTGAATGCCAAGAATCCTGTGAAATATGTTTTGTGTTGATTATGCGAAACATGTTTAGTTTAACTGTGTGAAACATGTTAGGCTTAACTGTGCGAAATATGTCCTTAATTGTACAAAATATGTTTGTTCTCAGTCTGCGAAATATGTCTGTTCTTAGATTTGCGAAATATGTTTGTCACAATTGTGCGAAACATGACAGGTGTAATGTTTGTGCGAAACATGTCATTTTTATGAAAAGAAACTCTGCCCAAAATTTTCAAAATTATGCGAAACATGACATTATTTCTGCATTGACCAGAATTGACTATGATTGTTATTTAGACATATAATTGGTTGTTCGACTTAGGTTAATTGACTGTTGACTTTTAGAGTTGACTTTGACCATTGACCAGGGTTAACCTTCCTCATATAGTTTGTTTAACTAGTCTTAATTGCATGAAACCTAATCACAAACTTCATCTAAAACAACCTCATCTAGGATAATCAATCTAATCAATTATATATATATATAATAAATATATATATATATATAATATAATATATATATATCATATATATATATATATATACTATATATATATAAATAATATAGTATATATATATATATAAACTATAATATAAATATATATATATAAATATATATAATATATATATATATATATATATATATATATATAATATATATATATATATATATAATATAGTAAAATAAAATATATATATATAATATATATAAATATATATATATAAATATATATATATATAAATATATATTATATATATAATATATATTTACTATATATAAATATATATATAATATATATAATATATTATATATATAATATATATATATATATATATATATATATATATATATATATATATATATATATATATATATATATATATATATATATATTTTGTATATAAACTGTATTGGATAACTCTTAAGCAGAATCATGAATCAACAAGAAATTCAACAAGTTGCTCGTGAGGAAACACTGGTTCCATCTGCTGACAAAGTTAAGATCAGTAACAACAACATGAGGATTGATCCTACCCTGCCTCAGAAGGAAGAAACCTATCAAGTCATCCTGGATATTATCAAGAATTCAGCTTGCTACGATGCCTTCCTCGTTACTGCTGATGTACCAGAAATCTACATGCAACAATTTTGGTACACAGTCAAGAAGATCAAGAAGATACCATTCTATGAGTTTAAACTTGCAGACAAGACTTTTTAAGTTGATGTTAAGTTGTTCCGCAAGGTTCTTAGTATATGCCCAAGAGTTTAAGGAGAAGAATTTGTTGTACCTCCATCTGAAGAGGCACTACTCACCTTTCTCATTAAACTGGGATACAAAGGTCGACTGAATCATCTTGCAAGCATGTTTGTTGATCACATGCACCAACCATGGAGAACTTTAGCAACTATCATTAACAAGTGCTTATCTGGGAAGTCATCCAGCAATGAAAGACTCTGACAATCTAGAGTTGGAATATTGTAGGGTATGTTCCACAAGGAAAATGTTGACTTTGCTAAGCTGATCTGGGAAGACTTTCAATATCCGATTGACTACAGAGAGTCAAAGCTAAGGAGTCGTGAAATCATGCCTTACCCCAGATTCACAAAAGTTATCATCAACCACTTCCTCTCCCTGCACAAATCCATTCCTAAAAGACTGACTTTAGGTCTCCACACAATCAAGGATGATGGTGTACTGAACAGACTGAAGTTTGTAAGAATTGGTGAAGACTTCCAAGAATATGGACTTGCCATTCCAGATACAATGCTAACTGAAGAGATCGAGCAGTCAGAAGCTAATCAGGCATTTATTGCTTATTCTACTAGCTTGATACCTCCAAAGAAGACTAGAGGTAAAGGGTCACAAGGAAAGAAGCAAACTGTCACTCCAAAGAAGAAGAGTTACATCTCTACTAAGGATAACATTATTCCTGAACCCGATGTTGCTTTGGAACTGGGAAAGTCAATCAGCAAAACAGAGGCTGAAATTACTGAAGAAGCAAGGAGGGTTCATGAAACTCATGAATGTCTGGTCACAGAAAAGCCTGCAAGAGAAGAAGACTTTGATGAATCAGAGGGTGAACCTGCTAATAGGCCAATTGGAAGAAGAAGATCATCCGGTGTTGTTTTCAGAGATACTTCACGGGTATCAACGAAGAAATCACTAGATCAGTCTTAAAAGCTAAAAGGCATTCAAATTCTGACTGAAGAAGAACGATTAGCTACAGACACTATGCAAGCTATTAAAGCCAGCTGGAAAGTTAGCAGAACTCAGCCACATAGTGGAGGCTCAATTGAAGGAGCTGGTATTACACCAGAGGTTCCTGATGAGTCAACAAGAATCTTCACAACCTCAAGTGAAGGGACTGGTATTACACTAGGGGTTCCAAATGAGGTAAAAGGCAGTTCTGAAGCCAAAGTTGATTATGCAATTGATTGGGGTTCAAAAATGAGAGTGACTATTCTGAGGAAGATAAAGTTGATGAAGAATAAATTGAATGGTTGTGTACTGATGAAGAAGAAAAGAAGCAAGATGATGACGATTATGATAGAAGCATTGATCTTGAAGAGACTGATGACGAAGATGAGTATGCTAAGTATAAAGCACGTGATGATAAGTATGTACATGAAGATGAATATGTGCATGACGGTGCAGATGAGGAAATAAAAGATGTTGAGGGTGATGAAACTGGGAAAGATGACACAGCTAAAGCAGATGATGAGAAGACAGAACAAGTAAAGGGTGCTGATAAGCAAGCTGGAATTGAAATGGCCAATGTTGATCAAGCCAAAGATACAAGTGCTCAAGATAATTAGGCAACCGCTCTTGTCTCTGAGACATAAAAAAAGATGCTTGAACTTCCCCCAACAAGCTCTAGCTTTTATCTAATTTTCTCTATTTTGGTAATCAATTCCTTAACATTTCTTCTAGTATATCTCTTATAGGAACTATTAAAGACTTTACAGACATAAAGATAAACACTTTAATGGATATTCAAATCCAACAAGAATTTCCTCAAATTCAGTCTCCTGCTCTGCTTAATGTACATGTATTTGTAATTCCCGAACAACTAGTTCCTGCCCCATCTCCAGCATTAACAACTGAACTCCTATTTCAACGGTTCTTTCTCATCCCCCCTTTGTCACCACAATCACACCTATACAACAACAAACAACACCAATCCCTACACCACTAATCACAAGTACAACACAACCAGTAACATCTCCGCTACCAGCTACCAAAACTCTAGATACTCTAGTTCCCCCATCAGAAGCACTTACTGTTGTCTTGTAAAGAGTCTCAACACTAAAGAAAGATGTTAAAGAGCTCAAGCAAGTTGATCATTCTGCAGTAATCTTTGAATCAATAAGATCTCAAGTGCCACCTGTAGTAAATGAATTTCTTGGATCAAGTCCTAATGAACTAACCACTCAAAAGTGCTGCTAGAACATACTGAAGAACCTAATATAACAAGCAGAATTAATGCATCAAAGAATCTTAGAAAAGTGCTTCAGAGATTATCAAGATCAAGCAAGAGCAAGCATCCAAGCAGAAATAGCCAAAGCACTCGGCAACACCGTTTGATAAAACTGCAGAAAATGAATACAAGCAGAAGGACATCTTATTCAAAATGATGATGGCCTCCAAGTCATACCAAAAAACATCTTGCTCATAAGATGTTGTACAATGCACTTATACAATCATTATTTATGGATGAAAATGACATGGATCAAGCTGCCACTGCTATGGGTCAATCTGCTCAATTGAAAAGAAGGCATGACGACCAAGATGAAGACCCTACTGCTGGATTAGACCAAGGGAAGGACAAGAAAAGGCCAAGAAAAGATACTCAACCATTAAAGAAATCTTATGCATCTAAGGAATCCTCTAAGGTAATACTTCTCTTAAAACTTCTAAATCTGGTAAGTCTGTAACGGCAGAGGAAACAGATGAAGAACATTTGCATGAAATGTCAATGGATGCTAAGGAAAACGTTGTTGATAAAATGGGTAATGTTGAAGAACAACCTGATGGTGAGGCTGCACCAAAGACAAACAATTCTCCAAAGAATGATTGGTTCAAACAACCTCCAAGGCCTCCTACTCCAGATCTAGAGTGGAACAAGTGTCAAGTCGTTGATGATCAACCATAACAAACCTGGTTTAATGATCTAGTGTCTGCTCAAAAAGATCCACTAACATTTGACTTCTCTAAGTTCTCAAAGAATCATCTCAAGCTAGACAAGATTACTAAAGTAGATTTGGTTAGACCAGACTACAATCTTCTGAAGGGCACCTGCCAAAGTAGCATTAAACTCGAATACAACATGGAAGAATGCTAAAAGGCCCTGTCTGATCAACTTGATTAGACAAACCCTAAAGGTGATCGATGCCCATTTGACTTGAGCAAACCTCTTCCTCTGAAAGGTCGTCCAGGTCATCTAACCGTAGCTTCATAATACTTCTTCAACAACGATCTTGAGTATTTTAAATCAACAGACTCGGAAAAGAAGTATACTATGTCAATTACAAAGACGAAGGCTATAAGGTATGAGTTAGTGGGTATATAAGACATGATCCCGAATCAATGGAGTGCTACCAAAGTGGGTTATGATAAAGATGCAAAACGTGGAATTAAGCATTGGGGTCCTAAGTGTCAATTATTCTACAGATCTTAGCTCAACAGATTCTCTAAACAGGATGTCTACTCTTCTCTAAAGATTTTAATTGTGGTAAGTGTGAAGGTTAACAAGCTACATGGTTATGGTTATTTGGAGGAAATTATGGTGAGAAGAGCTGATCGACAACTATACAAGTTCAAAGAAGGTAACTTCGTGAATCTACACTTGAATGACATTGAGGACATGCTTCTTCTTATTGTTCAACACAAGTTATTCGATCTCAATGGTGATGTTATTGTTGACTTGGCGGTGGCACTGCGTATGTTCACTAGAAATCTCATCATCAAGAAGAGGGTCGAAGATGTCCAACTGGGTGTAGAAAGTTACCAGAAGAAGCTCAATATCATAAAGCCTCAAAAGGACTTTCTTGGAATTTCTGCCAAAGAACCGTACACACCATCATTTGATCCAAAAGGAGTTGTCTATTAAGACTTAAGCAATCAGAAGAGACTGATGCGAGCTGATGAGCTCTACAAGTTCTCAGACGGGACACTCAAGAAAGTTCGTGACACTCTTCACCACAGGCTACTCGAATTTTGACTTGGATATAACAAAGACATACCCAAAAGAAAGTGGTCAGCCACGGATTAGAGGTGATCATGCATTATGGTGGATTTGATTGATAAGCAAATGCTGGAGAGGCAGATCATAAGGAATTTAGAAAGATTGGTGGGTGCAAGGGAACTTGAGATGGACTACAATCTGATGCAGAGGACAGTATGAATTTGTCATACTCGATCTTCTTTCATAACAGGTCTAATCTCATGATATGTCTTGTGAATATGTAATGTATGTATTGTAGATTAGTAAAATAAGCCAATATATAGTGTTTGAGTATAAATTTTTAAGAATTTTTTAGTAAATTCAAAATCTTTCAAATTAATGTACTCAACACTATATAAATCCCTCATAAATTGAGGGAGAGCATTAAAATGTTCCTAATAAGGCTTGCTAATAATCAAAACATTTTTCTCCCTAAATAGTTTTCAACCATATTTAATTCAATTAATATCCAAAATATCAAGAGATTTGAAATTTTTGATAAGAGGAGAAAATGTGATTAAAATATATAACTTGTAATATGTGATCAGTAAAGACTCAAGTGCGATCTCCTCCCTCACCATGCTAAACAATTTCGGTTATCGATGCATGTGTTGAGGGGGAGCATTTTTTAAAAGTAACACTATCGAGGTACAAATGTTTTGATATATATTACAAGTACCTTGATTGAGTTTTCCAAATGGTTTTAAGGAAATGAGAACAATACCTAAATACCGACCATGTACTTACTTTTATCTAAGTTATAAAGTGGTTATGTATAGGTATTCGTTCCTATGATCCATCCAGAACCGAAGGGATCTTCCCAAAGACATTCTAATAGTTAGATTAGAAAGTCCTTAGGTATGATATGTAAAAAGGAGTAAAAGTGAGAAAGGGAATAATGTCGACTAAGACAAAGCTAGTACTGGAACAAACTCAACAAGGTGCTAGTGATGAATTTTTGGTAAGCATTAAAGGGGTTGAAGAATGAAAAAGAAATGTAAAGATAAAGGGTGTAAAGAAAGAAGCCTTCCATACACTTAGGCAGAAACCAGGTCAATACATATGCTATCAAAAACACTAAAAAGTTGTCTGGTATTGAAGATAGTCATCATGGACCCAGTGATGCAATGCACAACCCTCCCTAGCCACTCAAGGTCTAACAAAAGACTCTTGTTTCATTTCTCACGGAGATTAAACACATTTCTATCGACTTTCTCACTCCGAGTTAGTCGGTATTAAAAAGGTGGCAGTCTACTCCAGCCTCCGATTACTAAAACCAAAATGCACTATTGAGTCTAGAGCCACAAGAGATCATTAATAAATCTCATTAGGACACTATCTAAAAGTACATTTTTCCTTCATACACCATGAAAACAAATGAAATAATAATAGTGATACGCATTATCCTTGTGATCTTGCCAGAACATCAGAGTGATACTTAATAGTATTCACAGTGACGATAGAAATCCTACAAGTGCCAACATCAAACAAGCAATGCGGCAAGTGACTTGTGAGATCCTATATGGATCAAACTTGTGACAATTGAATATCATATATTGGTTTAGTATAAGAATTGATGGATGAATTTTGAAAAAAATAATAATAAAACTGTTGGTGTGTTATAAAACTCTTTATTCCTTAACACACCAACTGATTTTCCTAAAATCAATTTTCAATCTTATGTCCATGGGAAGCCTCACAATGGTATCTGGACCTAGGAAAGCTAAACACGAATTGACGACTCAATCAGAAAGATAGTAACTTACCGATTCACTCTTACCGTGTTGTCTGCTTTGAGACGATCTGGTAACGAGAATGGCTAGTGCAGCTGCGAAACCATGTCAAGGAGATTCGTTTGAATTCTACCTGATCATAGGCAGTATTTATACTGATTAACGGGGAATCGTGGTTATTGCAACTATATTCGACGAAGTGACAAAGACATTTTCATCCATATCTGTTGATTATCACTAACGTAAACCTGCAGGTATTCCCGATGGTGGCAGTAGCTAGTCCAAGACGAGTCAGATTCATAGCCACATGCTCATACTAGACCAACATATGTAAAGACATTATGAAAGCTCAAGTACATGTTTCAAAGGACTTTCGCTACTCTGATACTCCACGTATTCCTTGAAGTCACGATGTGTTATAGTTAAAGAATTTCAAGAAAGATGGTTATACAAGCTTTCAAGATGAAGAAAGGTATGAGCATGTTGGTCCGAAGGTCACAAGATCACAAGAAGGCAAAAGATTACAAGATGATGAAAAGATATGATGTTTGGCTGATGATCTCAAGAAGCTCAAGATCACATACAAGTCAAGCTAAAGGAACAAGCTCAAGCCTAAAGTCAAAAAACCACTACACATATCACAAGATAAAGATAAAGATTCAAGACTACGAGCAAGACGAAAGACATACATAGTATGCTAAGCTTAAGTTTTTGTAAAATGGAGTGACCTCCCTTAGGGGGAGATTATTTGGATTAAGAAAAAGTCTCGGTCACTCCTAATATATATTTCTTAGCTCATAGTGCGTTAAATGTAATAAAGTTAAGCTAACCAGGTCAACATAAGACTCCCTTATGTTGACCACTCCCAATTGTAAGACTATAAAAACCCTCTTCATCCCACGGAGAGGGTGTTGGTTCATTTCACAATAACATATTTATTTCTCTTTCTAGATTTGTTTCAACCACTCTCTCTCTCTCTCTCTAGATTTCTTTCTTTATTACTTAGATTTTTGTGTGATTTGATATTCTACAACCCAAACATGGAAGACTTCTATACTCGCGAAACCGAAATCCTAAACCGTCAAGTCTAATTACGAGATGAGCAACGTGGTGGGATAAGGTGAATCGGGAAGGGCATCAAGAACTTGTGGAGAAAGAAGAAGAAGTAAGTATTTGGAAAATTTCTAAAGATAATTTATTTATGGTTAGTGCTAATTACTTATTATTTATGCTTTCGTACTTAAAATTATGGTTTATTTGGTAGGATTTTTAGTAAGAAGTTTAGGCAACATGTTTTGCCTTGGATGATCGTTCTATTTTATCATCCTAAACTTGTTTGCATGCAAATTGACATAATATGCTCTTTATCAAATATTTGATGCTATGCATGTTTAATTACTTCTTTGACAAATGCTTATACTTGATTCCCCTAATAGAATTTAGATTAGTTAGTTCATGCATTTGCAAATTTGGAAGTCTTAGATGATTCTTGAGGAAATAGTGTTGGCTGCAAGAGGGATTTCCAGGATAGCATAATTCTGCACATGTATAAACTTTTGGAAAAACTAGGAAAATTTTTGTCCCTCTAGAAAACGGCCCCCTTAAATATGAGGCAGCCCCCATATATATCTGGGACTGCCCCCTATTTAAGGGACCGCCACCAATAGTCACAAGAATTTTCACTGTATTCTCCTGATTTTTTGTGCAGTTTACTATCCTCTCTATAGACCCAGCTACATTCCTACTTTTTCTTAAACACCTTTTGGAATCCAAATAACACCATCTCATGATTTACTTCTTTAAACCATATCACCTTGATTAAATACTTACCTCCCTCATTCTCGTCATCATCTTCACCATCATCCTCTTCATTCTTCTTCTACCTCCATGGCTTCCACCCAAGCCTCCTCCTCTAATCCCTCTAAGAAGATCAAACTAACCATCATCCCACCTAGAAAAGTATTTGTGGATTTAACAAATGAAGATGATGACACTACCACACCTTATCCTGTAACAAAATCCTCATCTCCATCTCTACCAAATGCACCATTAAAAACCCCATCAACCAAAGATACATCATCTACCTTTGGCACTACTTCTTTCTCATTTGAGTCAAAACCACAATCTTCACCACTTTTTTCAAATGACACACCTTCTCCTCAACCATTTAACCATTTTCTTGATGATATCTTGGATGCTCCTCTAAGACCTTCAAATCCTATCCCAGTTCAAAGTCATCCTTCTTTGGACATCACTCTCTCACTCTCTACACTCACTCCTTTTGATCACTTGCTTGAGTCATCCTCACCTCTATCACTACCATCGCCACCACCACCTCCACCTCAACCACCAATCATGGGTCATCCCATCTATTTCAATGTTCTTGATTACCATGGTGCAAATTGTATTTGTTGTTTTCACAACCGTAACCTTATCCTTTCTCTTAGGGATGAGATGCACTTCATGTTCTCCCACATTTAATATCTCTTCACTTCCGCCATTGCCTCACCTTCTTCTCCTCATCCTTGAATATCTATGGTGTCCCAAATAATGCTTCACCCTAACTTTTTCTCAAATCCATTATCTATGAATCAAGAATCATCTAGGATTTATGAAGTATTTAGACTATTAGTGTAGCTTTGTTTAATTTATTATCTCTAGTCTTGTAAGAAATTCATATTCTTATGTATGAATTTGCCTTATTATGAATGAATCTCTATTATTATGGGTGAATTGCATGAATTATTTAGTTGATTACTTCTTTCTACATAGCCATTTATGTATATATTTGTCGTAATATTGCTACTAGTTAGAAATTTTGCTTGCACTTGTATTTTTAACTCGGTTTTGTAGCAAAATCCTGTAAGCTTGATCCTTTGGTGCCCCAAACGAGGGGGAGCATACATCAAGGGGGAGTCTTGGCATCATCGATTTCTTTCTTCTCTACTCGACGATCAACCTTTTTGATTTGACAAAAAGGGGAAGAAATGGATCATAACTCATTAATAACTTGCAAAATTTTATTTTTATCTAAAATGAGTTTATATTTTGTCATCATCAAAAATGGGGAGATTGTTAATACAAATAATGCCTAGAAACGTTATTTATATTTTTCGACTCCTCTATGTTTTGAAGATGACAAAATGTAAAAACGTCTATGATAAAAATAAACGTTTACGTGTTATTAATCGTAATTTCAATGTAAATCACTTAAGGTATGTATAAACAAATCATTAAACATGATTAGTAATCAAGAAAATATTTTTTCTAAACCATTACATTTCTACAAAAGTATTTTTACAAAAATAAAAATATACAAAATATATTTATTAATAAAAGAAATGTTTTATTGAATTATAAAAATTTGAAACTGGTTTTTTTCCCAACACAGAAGGTTCCATACCAGTTTCAACCTTCCCTATTAAAAGACAAAAATGAGAGCGTCTACCTAGGGGCGGCCCCCTGATAGGCAGGACGGCCCCCAGATATATCTGGGACCGTCGTGACTACCCACAGGAGACGTTGCCCAGTCCTGGCTATAAATACTGCACTATTCCCTGCAAATTTTGAGACCTCTTAGCACGAGTTTTTCAGATCTCTTTCTCTCTCTAAATCTCTTGATCACTAACATAGTTTAATCTTGTTTCAAGTGATCCAATCTCCTCTTCCTTCTTCTTCTATCAAGTATAAGAGAAGAACACTCGTATTCACCAAGAAACAAAGTGTTATAGATTAGTGATTTCTTTCATCTTCTTCTAAGATCCAAACCTCTATTTTATTGTTCTTGTGTGATTGTGTAAGATCTGTTAGTGTATAAATCCGATAGTGTAGATTATGTGTTGGTTAGTATTTTAGTCCTGCAATTATATTGGTGAAGTGGTAGATTTATTCTAGCTAAGATTAGAACTCGACATTTAGCTTAGTATCTGAAAATAATGTAACCGGCGTGTAAACGGTTTTCTCCGCCTAAAGGGAGCTTGTTGACATAGTGAAATCTCGAGTCGAATACTCGGGGAGTGGAGTAGGGCGAAAAAGAGCTTCGTAACCGAACCACTATAAATCTTGGTGTTGTGGTTTGATCGTTCTTTCCCTTATCTCTTTTATTGTGTTTTGTATATCTTTCATTGTTTATATTGTGATTGTGAGTAGATAGATTTATTGATTGTTTCATATTGTTGTTTTATATTGTTGGTTGAGTAGATAGATTTATCTCTTTTATTGTATTTTGTATATCTTTCATTGTTTATATTGTGATTGTGAGTAGATAGATTTATTGATCGTTTCATATTGTTGGTTGATTGAAACACACAAATCAAATCTAATTAATTTTTGAAGTAAACTTTTAAAACGCCAATTAATCGGTCAACTATTCAACCCCTCCCCCTTCTAGTTTCCACATAATTTTTTCAAGTATTCTTCAATGACATTTCATAAAGTTTTAAAAAATATGTAATCGACACTATCTCCATCCCTCAACATTACATTGGTGTTGTTTTAACGACAAGTAATGGTACATGTATTGTTGAGGGGGGGCAAAAACAAAATTGTTTCCATATAATTCATGCTAATTTAAAACACTTGTCTTCCCATTCATTTTACATGACAAATTTTAATCAATTGGTATTTCAAATGCCAAGAGATTTATTATTTAAAATAAGGGGAGAAAATATGATTAAAATGTGATCAAGAAAAACAATAAGTGATTTAAAAGACTCAAAGTGCTTTTCACTTCTACCCACATGTGTGAAACACTTTTGAATATCAATGCATGTGTGTAGAGGGAGTTTTTCTAAAAGATGAAACTTTTAAAATGTCAAACATTTTGATATTTATCAAGCACTTTGATTGATTTTCGAAATAAAGGTTTTATGGTTATGATCTTATACCCAACAACCTATTAATTCACGACGATTCTGAAGTCATAAGGTGGTTAAGGTCAGATATTATCTTATGATCCAACCAGAACCGGAGGGATCTACCCAAGGACACTCCACAGTTAAAAATAGCAGTCATTATGTATGATTTGGAGAAGAATGAGAAAAGGGAAAATGTTGACTAATGTATGAGCTAACACTGGAACAATCACAACAATGTGTTAGTAATGACGTCTTGGTAAACATTGAAGGGGTTGAAGAATGAAAAAAGAAATATTGTGTAAAGGGTGAAAAGAAAGAAGCCCTCTATAAAATTTAGGCAGAAATCGGGTCAATACATATGCTATCAGTCTTCACAAAGATGAATTCTGGTATTGAAGAAAGACATCATGGACCCAGTGATGCACTACACAACCCTTCCCAGCCATTCAAGTTTCTCTTAAAAGATACTTGTCTCATTTGTCACGGAGATTAACACGACTTCTATTGACTTTCTCACTCCGAGTTAGTTGATATTGAAAAGGTGGCAGTCTACTCCAGCCTCCGATCACTAAAACCAAAATGCACAAATCGAGTCTAGAGCCAAGAGATCAATCTATGAATCTCATTAGGACACGTTTCATGATAAAAACTTGTTGTTCAACATCTAGAACACAAGTAATAACAAAGAGTCCTATGCATTATCCTTGTGATTATGCCAGAACATTCAGAGTGATACTGTTTAGTATTCAAGTGAATATGGAAATCCTTCCAGTGTCAACCTCAAACAGCACTTCGGTAGGTGACTTACGAGATTCTTTATGAATCAAGCTTGTGTCAACTGGAAATTCAATGTGATCTAGTACATGAATTAACGACTCAATCAGTAAGATAATAACTAATTGATTCACTCTTACCATTTTAATAGTAGCAATACTGTTAGCCTCAAAATATTGAGTCGAACAAGAAGTTTGTTCATTTGGAATATTAGGTCTCGGTCATTTATATATTAAATGTTGTAATAGGCTAGAATGGGAATTGGGCTCATTTAATGTAATCTAATAGGTCACATGTTACGGGCTTAAAAGCCCAAGTAAACTCGAGCCCAACCCAAGTCAAACCCACGGCCCATTAAGCCTTACTAAGGCCGGCCCAAACATGGGTATAAATACCCCTCTCCAAGTGTGGAGAGGGTGTTGGTTCTCATTTGTTTTACACACTTGTATGAATTAACCATTCTATTTTCTCTCTTTATTTCTCTCTCTAACTTCTCACTAAAATTCTTCCTTATTTTCCTTTCTTATTTTTCTTGTTCAAATGGTAAAGTGAAAGTGTTCTTGGGTTACCGACATTTGGTATCACTCATCACGAGTGGGTTTAATGATAAGTTGTGGTATTTGGTTTAGCTTATTTCGGATTTTTGAGCTGATATTACTTTCGGCTTAATTTTTGTCTTGTCTTGTTTTTTTTTTCTTTTATATCACGTTCACTGTTACATTATCTATCACGTTTCATTCCTATTTTAGGCTATCAACAATTGTCAAAAAGATGGGCTAATCTTCTTACTTATTGTGGTTTCAAGTTTATTTGTTTTTCTTCTTTTCGTCATAAATTTCAGTTCATTCGTGGTTTCTTGGTTTGTGTCACTTTTGTTTACAAAAATTTTTGTCACGACATGTGCTTTGTTTCTAAATAACATTTATGTGATCATACATGTTCGTTTAGAAAACGGAAATTAGTGTAGTCATTTTATTTTTTTGGTTGGCTTATTTTCTCATTTCTCTTTTGGTCATTTTTCAAGTAGCTTATTTAGTGGCTTATTCTAGCTTGAGTTGGCTTATCTTTGTGGTCCACTCGGTTTGAAATGAAGACAAGGAGACCAAGATCCAGTTTTTAAACTTCAAGGACGTTGCGGTTTTGTTGTTGTTTCGGTTGAAGAAAAAAGAAAGGTACAAGGACCACACGGACGATAGTGACAACCGATCTAGCACAACCGAACTAATGCACCGATCTAGTCAACCGAACGAGTTCACTCTTTGACAACCGAATGAGTTCATCAACCGAACTAGTCAAAATCATTGTGCACCGAACTAGTTGATTTCTATAAGACCCGAACTAGTCATTTTAGAAGGAACCGAACTAGCATTCTTGTGTGGAAAACGAATAAGCAACTCAATAGGATCAATCTCACGTTTTTAAGTTGTTTTTCGGTTTTACGGTTTCGTGTGACGTTCAACGACGGGACTTAAGACTTATACCATTGTGATCGTGACATCTTTTCGATCAACGTGGTATATTCGGATTTCACCGACGATAACCGTATGAGCTTAAAAATCAAACCGAATCAAAACGAATAAAAAAAACATTTTTTTTTTATATTTTCAAACGAAGATGATATAAAATAGGAGGGAAACGTGTGTTTTTATTAAACATAATTTCGAATTTACACCTTTGGTCCTTGGATTTCATGTTAAATTCATCATTCGTCCTTTGTTTGATGGTTAACCCTCATTGTTGAAACAGTTTTACACCGTTAGTCCTCACAAGCTATAATTCAGCCCGTTAGTCATCCAAAGTGAATCGTTTGTGCACCGTTAGTCCCTATTTGAGTTTTGATCAACCGTTAATCATTTCAAGCTCAAAATTTGTGCACCGTTCATCGTTTTAGCTCAACAAAACGTTAACGAAAGTTCAAGTTCTTCGACAACAACAACGATTTCACCAACAAAAATTAATTACTCATTCACGGTTTTTTTTTATTTAGTAAAATCCCGTAAAAGTCGATTCTTTTTACGGTTTAAGTCATAGATTTGTAAAATCTCGTGAACGTTAATTGATTACAATCCACAACAACCATCACTTTACCTACTTAAGATCTTACAAATCATTTTCACTTCACAATTCACGTTACAATGGAAACGAAAGATACTTTATCTTCGTGTTCGAATTCGCACACCACCACACCCACCCCCCCCCCTACCTCAACCACCACCCCTCCCACCACCAAATCAAATCCCATATCCAATATTCATCCCACACCATAATCATTACACTCCTACATCCCTATTCAAACAATCCCATACCCTAATCCAAACCCCCAACCCTCTACTCACAAATAAAAATTTCGAGTCCATGGAGTCTTACTACTCCAGATTTTACAAGATGATAAATGAAATGATAAGAAACAACTTGACAGTTGCTACGATGCAAGTCAATGTTTAGTTTCTTCAACAACTTCAACCAGAATGGTCAAGGTTTGTGACAATTGTCAAGCAACAACACGACTTGGATACAGTCTCATATCACAAGCTCTTTGATGTTCTAAAATAGTATCAAAAGGAAGTTAATGAAATTTGTGCAAAGAGAATAGCCAAGAATACTAACCCATTAGCACTTGTTGTTGCTGCTCAACAATATCCAGATCCTTATTATCAAGCACCAAAGTCTCAGAAATCATATGCACCAACATCAACAACATCACTTCCAACAAGATCTCGTGCAACTACCAGACATAAAGGCAAAGAGATAGCCAAACCAATCACATCTCCATCTGAGTCAGCTTGACGAAGGCAGTGATCCTGAACAAGCTTAGAAGGATAAGAAAATGCAGAAGAATTTGGCACTCATTGCAAAGTACTTCAAAAAGATCTACAAACCTACCAACAACAACCTTAGAACTTCTTCAAACACCAGAAACAAGAATGTGGATACTACACCAAGATACAAGAATGACAATCAGACTGGACAGTTTGGGAATCAGAGGACACTGACTATTGCTGGGGATAGGGAGACTGTAGGCAGTCAGGTAGTGCAGCAGACTGGGATACAATGTTTCAACTGCAAGGAATTTGGTCATTTTGCTAAGGAATGCAGGAAGTCAAAAAGGGTTAAAGACTCTACGTATCACAAGGAAAAGATGTTGATGTGCAAACAAGCTGAGCAAGGTGTTCCGCTACAAGCAGGGCAAGCTGATTGGCTACCAGACACGGATAAGGAGATTGATGAAAAAGAATTGGAAGCACATTACAGCTATATGGCAAAGATCAAGGAGGTTCCTACTGCAGACTCAGGAACTGATACTGAGCCATTGGAACGGGTACACAACGATGCTGAATATAATGTGTTTGCCAATGTGAGACAGCATTCTGAGCAATCTGAATCCACTAGTAACACATGTTTAGTGGAAAAGGATGATAGTAATGTCACTCCTGATTCACCGAATATGTGTGATAATGATATTCAGACTGACCAAAATGCTAAAGTTGAGCGTGTTTCGCTTGCTAATTTAATTGCAAATTTAAAACTTGATGTTATGAAAATAAAAAGATTCAAAAGCAATTAAAGAAAGCAAACGCATCACTTGCTCATGAATTGAAAGAGTGCAAATCTATTCTTGTGGAAACTAGTAAAACTCTAGGGGAGTCTAATAGTATTCGGGATAGTTGTTTAGTTGCACTTCAAAACAAACAGACTGAGTTTGAGAGGTACAAGGCCTTAAATGACCGTACAGTTGACTATGACAAATTAAACGTAAGTTAAATGAAACTCTCGGACTATTAGCTCAAAAAGACATTGACATAAAAGAAGGTTTAAAACTTAAAGCCTATGAAATTTTAGTTGTCAAAGAGAAACACGATGAGTTAGTCAAACAGAGTTTTTTAACAAAGTCACATTACGAAGGTCTTGTCAACGAAGAAACAAAGGTTATAACCGATTTGAAACTTAAGGAAGAAAAAGACATCGACAAAATGATTTCAATTGAAAAGCAATTAAAGTTTTTGAATGAAATTGCTTACAAAAGGAATCAATCAATTCAAACCATACATGTGTTAGCTCCCAAAGGCCCAACATTCAATGGTAGACCAACCTTTGCAAATCCAATGTACCTCAAAAAGGCTCAATATGAGAAACCATGTTTGTATGAGATCCCATATGACCAATCTGATCCTGCAAACAGACTCGTCCCTAATCGGGAAGAGACTTTGAATCTTGAGAAAGAGAGTCGATCAAAATTGAATAAAGACTTAGTGAGACCTTATGACTACACAAAGCTAAATAGTCATTATGAAAATTTTAAACCAGCGTCACAAGAATATAATGAACAGTTGGCACATGCAAATGAAGTCAGGAAGAAAATGTGGAGAAAATCTTTTGTGAAATTTAAACCAAATATTTTCAAAAACATAGGTTTCTTGCCTGTTTCAAAATCAATAAGTAAAAGTAGACAAGCGTATAATGTAATGACAAATAACATAAATCACTTTAGAGAACTTGTTTATCAAACTTGAGAAAAGCATTCTCATAATCATTTCCGTGCCCTAACTGCTCTTGATATGGAAGTGCTAACAAAAACATGTTTGATGCCTCTTGCCATAAAGACACAGAATGATATTTTCACATTTGTTCATGAACTTAAGCAAGAAATGCATGTTGATTTAAAGTACGTTGAATCCCTTGAAAAAGAAATTGACGAACTTGAATCTGATAAAGCAGAATTTTCAAACATGTATGATATGCTTTTGCAAGAATGTATGTCTAATGATGTTATGTGTTCTTATTTGCATTCGTTATCTGATTTAGATGCTCACTCTGAATTGCAATGCTTATATCTTCATATAGTGAAAGAATGTGAATGTCTTGCACAAAAGCTTTTGAAACAAACTGAGTTTGTTAGCAAAGAAGTTTATACTGAGCTTGTATGAAGTTTTGCTAAATTAGAAAAACACTCGATTTCTCTTGAACTGGCTTTACAACAATGTCAAGAACAAATGACTTCTGATCATAACAATTCAGAACTTGGAATTCACGACCACAACAATGAACTATCTAGTTCAAAGCTGGTTCCAAAAGTTTTCCTCCAGCAGACAAGACAACTACATCACAATAAGAGTTGGAATTACTATTTCACCATCACATAACAATGCTGAGGTCAACATGTAAATATTTTTTATAAAATAAAAATACAAAAATATAAAATTTCAAAAAGAAAATACAACATCAAAAAATCAACAATTTCCAAAAAGATTCTTCTCGACATGTCTCTTGGAATCGATAACATTTACGTACCTAGAAATGTTGATTAACATCGACACGGGCGTGTAAATGAAGTTCGAACAGGAGTTTCAAATGTTTTCAAAACATGTCATTTCTAATTTTCTTTATGACTTGTAATTGCTCTCAGATTGCAACTCGGACCCGAACGACAAAGGAGAGTGTACGTTTCAGTGCACTTATCCTTAGCGTTAGAAGAGAAGTCTTCTAACATGATGTTTTTCAAAATGTTGAACACAATTTTTCAAGAATTTCTCAATACACGACAATTATTCTACATTTGGTGTCATTTTCAAAATGAGTCAATGTTTGAGGGGGAGTTTTTCGAAAAACAAGGTTTTAATGATTTTGGATACATCATAACATGACAATATTTATGTATTCAAAACATTATAAAAAGTCTTAATAACAACTCAGTAATAATAATGACTACTCAATAGATTGTATGTTATAAGATGATTTAGTGGTTGAGCATAATTTTTCAAGAATTCTTCAATGACAATTCATAATCTTTCAAAATTGTGTGCTCAACAATGCTAACCCTCAATTTTATTTTCATTTTACAACTTGGTATCATTTTTTTGGTGTCAAACATATGTAAAATTGAGGGGGAGCAAGTTAATGTTCCATATAATTCATGCTAATATGTTTTCCCACGGAATTTTCATGACAAATTTTAATCACATGGTATTTCAAAAACTAAGTGAATTAGTATTTAAAATAAGGGGAGAAATGTAATTAAAATGTGATCTTGAAAATAATAAGTGATCTAAACGACTCATAGTGCTTCATACTCTTCGAAAAAAGGTTTTATGGTTACAATCTCATACCCAACATCTTAATTTCACGACGATTCTGAAGTCATAAGGTGGTTAGGCTAGGTACTAGTCCTAAGATCCAACCAGAACCAGAGGGATCTACCCAAGGACACTCCATAGTTATAAATAGCAGTCCTTAGGTATGATTGGAGATGAATGAGTTTAAGGGAATTATGCCGACTAAGATTGAGCTAACACTGGAACAATCACAACAAGGTGTTAGTGATTACGTCTTGGTAAGCATTGAAGGGGTTGAAGAATGAAAAAGAAATGTAAGGATAAAGGGTCTAAAGAAAGAATCCCTCCATACAACTTTAGGCAGAAACCGGGTCAATACATAATCTATCAGTTTTCACAAAGATGAATTTTGATATTAAAGAATGACATCATGGATCCAGTGATGCAATGCACAACCCTTCCCATCCATTCGAGTTTCTCTCAACAGAAACTTGTCTCATTTGTCACGGAGATACACACACTTCTATTGACTTTCTCACTTCGAGTTAGTTGATATTGAATAGGTGGCAATCTGCTCCAGCCTCCGAGTACTAAAACCAAAACGCACAAATCAAGTCTAAAGCCAAGAGATCAATAAAATAAATCTCATTAGGACATATTCCATTACAAACACTTGTTGAATATCATCAAGTTCACAAGCTATTAACAAGAGTCCTACGCATTATCCTTGTGATTTTGCCAGAACATCCGAGTGATACTTAAGTATTCACAGATGGAAATCCTGCTTGAGCCAACATCAAACAAGCTCTTGGTAGGTGACTTGTGAGATTCTATATGAATCAAACTTGTATCAATTGGAAAGAAACGATAGTGTGATTCTATGTGAATCAAACTTGTTCCAGTAAATGAATTAACGGTTTAATTAGAAAGATAGTAACTATCTGATTCACTCTTACCGTGTTGTTTGCTTTGAGATGCTCCGGTAACGAAAACGGCTAGTGCAGCTGCGAAACCCTGTTAAGAAGATTCATATGAATTCTATCTGATCACAGACAGTATTTATACTGATTAACGGGGAACCGTGGTTATTGCAACCTTATTTGACGAAGTGACAAAGACACTCTCGTCCATATCTGTTGATTATCACTAACGTAAACTTGCAGGTTATACGGTGGTGGCGGTATCCCATTCCAGCTGAAGTCGGATTCATTACCACATGCTCATGCTCAAACTACAAAGACATAATATATGCATCAAGATTTAAGTATCAAGAAAGCTCAAGTATTTAAGACAAAGACTTCCGCAAACTTTGATAAACAAGATCTTCCTTTAAGATATCAAGTCTATCAAGGGAGATTGTTAGCAAGCTTTCAAGATGATGCAAAGTATGAGCATGTTGGTCAAGACACAAGATCGCAAGGTGGCAAAGACGATCAAGACTGAAGGATAAAGATTTAAAGATCTCAGACGTAAAGACGAGTTCGAAAGACAATGACAAAGGCTAAAGATCAAAGATTAAAAAGCATGAAGGAACAAGCCTACAACAAGATAAAGACCAAGACAAAGACAAGAGCTTAACGACAAAAGCAATCTCATTGATCTCATGAAGGAGTGTCACAATGAACTCACTTCGGGGGAGATTGTTAGCCTCAAAATATTGAGTCGAACAAGAAGTTCGTTCATTTGGAATATTAGGTCTCGGTCATTTATATATTAAATGTTGTAATAGGATAGAACGGGAATTGGGCTCATTTAATGTAATCTAATATGTCACGTGTTACGGGCTTAAAAGCCCAAGTAAACTCGAGCCCAACCCAAGTCAAAGCCACGGCCCATTAAGCCTTACTAAGGCTGGCCCAAACATGGGTATAAATATCCCTCTCCAAGTGTGGAGAGGGTGTTGGTTCTCATTTATTTTACACACGTGTATGAATTAACCATTCCATTTTCTCTCTTTATTTCTCTCTCTAACTTCTCACTAAAATTCTTCCTTATTTTCCTTTCTTATTTTTCTTGTTCAAATGGTGAAGTAAAAGTGTTCTTGGGTTACCGATAAATACTATTAATGTGATAGCTTGCTTTGAGGCGTTCTGGTAAGAAGAACTAGCAAGTACAGTGAATCTAATGCATTTGTGTTAGAGGATCTTATGCTTGAAGCTGGAAACCCTGTCAAGGAGGTTCTTATAATGAATCTACCTGATCACAAGTACAGTATTTATACTGTAAAATGGTCCTCATGAAATCGAAGGTTAATGTTACCGAAACTGATGAATGACAAGGACATAATTCGTCCATATCTATTATTTATTGCTAACACTTATAAATGCAGGTTTAGACAATGGAATAACGACCTCATCTAGCATCGTCATATTCTTTACCACATGCTCATACTCGAACGACTAAGATATGATGAAAGCTCAAGTACATGTCACAAAAGTCCTTCGCAACTCTGATATTCAAGATCTTTGTCACACCCCTAGATAGGGCCTGGATGGAATACGTATCCGAGGGCGTGACGTCATAACAATCCGAACACAAGGCACGAGAAAACGACCACTAAGGGACATTTTGAAAATCATAACTCGTTGCATTATTTAAAAATAGATAAGTTTTACAAGATTCAAAAGAAATTAAATATTTGCCGAAGCGTAAGTAAAATGTAACGGAAGCATAATTTAGTTTTAAAAGATAGCGGAAGCGAAATTTATGTTTTCAAAAGACAACGAGTATGATAATTTGATAAGTCTTGAAATAGGGTATCATATTGCACGTAGACTCCACATAGCACGTCAAGAAGTCCAAAGCTAATCACCTGAGAAAAACATGCTAAAAACGGTCAACATAAAGTTGAGTGAATTCATAGGTTTAAGTAAAACATTTTTGAGGATCAAAAACGTTTAGTGAACACAGCTTCACTCAAAGTATTATAAAAAGTGTTTAGTAATTGGAAATGTTCAACAAAAGTAGTGTGGACCACAAGATTTCAAAGCGTGTGTGACAATCTTAGCAGTTTACGATTTCACATACAAAGCACATGTGACTGTTATAACGAATACAACTTCACATGAAAGTATTTATTGTTGCCTTTGAGTCTGCTCAATGTTCTTTCGACGTGGCTCTTCATTCTTCTCTAGAGCGTATTGTCACTGCTTCTGGACCAGGATTTGGCGAATGGCAATGGAGGCTGGCCACCTTACCTTTTGCATTTGGGGGGTTTGGTGTCTATTCTGCGGGTGATGTTTTGAATTATTCCTTTCTTGCCTCTCGATTACAGTCTGCTAGCTTGCAGTCTATGCTTCTTCGGCATACTGGTATTGTTTCTCCCGGGCCTATTTTCGATGATGCCTTGTCTGTGTTTAATACATCTATGGAGACTAACCTTTTGAGTAATCCAAGTGAGATCGCTGCCCCCAAACTCATGAAGAAAATGGCAGATATATATTACACACGGGTTACTAAAAATGCAGAGTCAACATTTTCTTTATCTCCTCGACAGATGGCCTTATGGACTTCTCAAATGGAGGATCATACATCTGACTGGCTTAGGACGGTCCCTATTTCTGGGCTAGGACAAACTATGAACGGTAAGACTTATCGTTGCGTTTTGTGTTATCGATTAGGTATTCCCTTATTTTCTGTTTCGAAGCCTTGTTCCGCTTGTTCAAGGGTTTTTGATGGGGATATTTATGGAGACCATGCTGTATCGTGTGCTGGGATTATTGGTATTAAACATCGTCATAACGTTGTGCGCGATACCCTTGTCGACATATGTTATCGTTCTGGGATTTCAGCTGGTAAGGAAGTTGATATCGGGTTGGATGGGGGACGTGACAAACCATTACGTCCAGCAGATATGTTAATGTATTCGTGGGATGGAGGACTTGATGTGTGTGTGGATCTGAATGGATCCTCACCTTTGACGCAAACCGGGATGGTTGATTTCGTACCCGGTCGGGCCGTGATTGATGCTGCACAGCGTAAACGCGGTAAGTATATGGCTAAGTGTACGGCTATTGGATATGGGTTTCTTCCCTTTTCTTTCTCTTCTTTGGGGGAATTAGAGGCAGACGCGGTTACATTGCTGAAGCGGATCCGGAAGTTCTTCATGGCTCAGGACATTGGGGCACGTGCTGCTGTTCATATATTTAATAGGATCAGTTTCGGTATTGCTAAAGGAGTGGGGGCCCAGATAGTATCTCGGCTCCCCTCTAATTTATTGTAAATCTCTTGAGTTTCTTAATAAAGTATTTTATTATATAATTAAATAATAATAATAATAATAATAATAATAATAATAATAATAATAATAATAATTTAAAAAAAAGTTTAAAGTATAAGAGATTTTGTAAAATATATATAAATTTTCTAAAAAATATGAAAATTAAAGATTTTACGCTTAAGTCCATGAAAATATATTTAAAGATTCTTCTCTTTTTAAAAGTTTAAGGTTTGTTTGTAAACGATGTTTGGCTACCCGTGCTTTGTTGCGGCATGTTTTGTATAGAGCGTTTTTTTATTATAAAGGTTTTTTTGTCGTTAAAACATCGTATTTTTTTAAGAAACTTCACATGTTATAAAGAATCATAGTTCTTTTCTAGATTCAACATTTTTGTTAGTGAAAATATTACGATATTTAATCTATACGATCTCTTTATGTTTTGGTGATGACAAACATGTAACTTGTAATACATAACGTAAAGTATGCAAGTTACTCGTAATCACAAATCATCAATGCATACATGCATCAACAACACTCGATGTCTCAAGTCTGCATCAACACCGACATTTGTTTGCACCCGATGTAAATCACATAAGGTATGTACAAACAAATTAAACTTGTAGGATGATCAAAGAAAAATATTTTTTTCTTAACCATTACATTTCTACAAAAGTATTTTTCACAAAAATAAATAAACACAAAATACTTTTTAATAAAAGAAATGTTTTATTTAAATATAAAATTTGAAATCTTGGTTTTCCCTTCAAAATGGAAGCTCCTATACCAGATACAACCTTCCCCACAAAAAGACAAATAAGGGAGCAGAGTCTAGGTGGCGGCCCTCTTATAGGCCTGGCGGCCCCCTTATATATAAGGAACCGCCGGGACCGCCGTTGCCAGACTGTCAGCTTTCAACTCCTATAAATAGTGGGTCATCTCCAACTGATTTCATAACCCTTTTGCACGAATTTCTCTCAGTTCTTTCTCTCTCTAGATCTCACTAAATCTCTCTAATATCTTGAATCATTTCAACCCTGTTTAATCTTGTTTGAAAAAAATGTGATCCAAACTTCTACACTTCCGTACTTCCCTCCAAGTGCAAGAGAAGAACGTCGGTCGTCTTAAATCTTTGAAGTTATGTAGTCTAGATAGTCTATTGTAATATTTGTTAATATAAGATATCGAGTCCATGTTCCAATCTTTAGTAGTGTGTAACCAAAAGAGAGTATATATTTGATGGGTTATTGTGGTAGGTTAGAGTTGTAGGCCTTAAAATACATTGGTGAAGTGGAAGATTGGTTCTAGCTAAGATTAGGACTCGATATCTAGCTTAGTGTCGGAAAATAATGTAAGCGACATGGTTTATGTCTTTAGGCCATAAAACACAATGTTTGTTATGTTGTGCCATAAAACATAATGGGTTGTTATACCCGAAGAAGACTCGACATCTAGCTAGTGTAGAAAAATAAGGTAAGCATTGTATAAGGTTTTCTCCGCCGAAAGGGAGCTTGTTGATTAGTGAAGTTAACTACTCGATTGATACTCGAGGAGTTGAGTAGGGCGAAGAGGATTCTTCGTGACCGAACCACTATAAATTATTGTGTCGTTTGCATTTTCTTTTACCTTTCTCTTTACTTATGTCTTTACATTTATCGCTTTACTATTACACTTGCATTGTACTTATGATTGTGTGAAGTGGTTGGTCTATGTGTGTTAGTCATGGGTGTGTACTCTTTGTAGTAAACATTGTAAGTTTGGATAATTGGTAAATATGCCTAGTTATTGTAAATCCATATCGACCTTCTCCCATAATGCGTAAAATTGATTGGTGATTTGATACAAATGAACTATCCTAAAACCACTTCTGATGCGGTCCTCTTTAAAAAGGCAGACCCCCTGATGGACTAGGCGCCCCCAAATATTTATGTGACCGCCTGCAGTGAGTTTGTAATGACTAATCTAAATGTTTTTTTAAAAGAAACTATACACCCCCCCCCCCCTCTATGGATTTCACAATTGTTTATCAGAGCCACGTCGCTCAAGTTTTCAAAAACAAATAGTTTTAAAATAGTGTACGATCCATTATCAAATTATCCCATAAGGGGATTAAATAATGAAAGTGTTTTGTGCTTGATTCGTATTAGTTTTGTTATTAAATATACCTCGTATACTAGCTTGACTGAAAATATTCTCAAAAAGCTTGGAAGTGTAAAATACATCTTTGTAAGTCCTATTTGTAAAAATGATTTCTAAAACACGTGCTTTATGTGTTGGAACAACTCCCTGAAGTCTTACGTCCCTACATTAAGTTACCAAATGATTTTATACGAAAAACGTATTTTTTAGTCACTGGTGGCGGTCCCATAAATGTCCGGGCGGCCCCCTAATATATCTGGGGGCCGTCACCTGTATGGGGGCCGCCTGTCTGTTTCGTCAGTTTTTGGCAAACTTCGAAAAATCATATAAAATCAACCCTAAGTCCGTAGAAGTCGTGCCACCCGCCATTTCGAAGATAATTGAGTCCTGTTTCATTTAAAAATACTTCCAAGTCTTCATTCTAAACTTAAATAAGTCAGAAATGCAAAATACCACATAGTGGTCAAAACTTTGAGTTTCGTTTTAACATAAACTTGTATTTTACATTTTCCTTTGAGTCGGGCATTTCTAATTGATATATCTTTGAAAAATAATGTATTTGTCCTTTCAAAATATTGATCTTAATTAATTTTTGAAATAGGGAGGAACTATTTTATTTTTAAATCAAATCAAGCTAAGTATATATCGTTATATCTAATACACAAAACAACGACGAATATCCTTATGTGTATGCAAATGTATTATTGTTTTACTTTTGTTTCAACTTGGTTAATAGATATTAATAAGTAATCATTACTATTTGTAATTGAGCTAATTATATATCTAAACACATGTGTCATGTATGCTATTTGTATGTTACTAGTTTTTAGATTATGCCTAATAGAAATTACGCTAGATTTCTTGCGTTAAGTTGCAAAATTATTTGTGCATTGCATATAGGCATAGATCACTATATTTAAAAGTATTATATAAACATCTTGTAGATCATTTTGAGTGTAGTAACCCACTTAGGAATGAGAGTTTAATAGTTTGTCAAGTGTGTGAAAAAATAATGTCCTAAGATCATATGTTAAAACCCATCATTAAAATATTTCCAACACATTATCTCTCTTCCAACAAAATGTCTAAATATTTTCATCATCTTGCGTTGTTTGACCTCGTGTTGGTTAAACAAAATAAAAGATTGTACTAATACATTGGTAATTAAGTAAAAGAAAATATATTTTTTAAACTTTGCTTGTGCTTGCATTTGCTCTAACACACACACATAATTATATTATTTTTATAAACGTATAGTATTTTACAATATATGTGTGTTGTATAAAAATGGTTAGGAAAATCATTTATATACTCATAAAATGTCAAAAACTATGCATACTATACATATCAACAAATGGTTTTTCGCACAAGCAAAATATGTGACAATCTTGAAGTAAGAAATAAACTTGTCATTATTCATCAACCTCACCTTTCACAATCTTAGGATTAGTGGAAACAACACTATGAAAATATTTATTGTCTTTTTAAAAAGTGTTCGTGAGGGTCAAGAAAGATTTCGAATATATATCGAACTCATATCCAACTTATGATTGATGTAATTATCGAAGTCAATTATCAAGTTTCGATATGTACAAGAAATCAAATTCTTATTTGTCTAGCTTTAAGATTATATCAAAATATAACAAGAGATATTATCTTAAACCTACATACTCAATCACACTCGATTGATATGAAAATAACGACATCCCTTTCCAAGACGATAAGAATATGCATCAGATCATAATTTTCACACTTTGTGTAGTGATGTCAAATATGAGTCCGACTTGTCCAATAGTTGTGTTCCAATATAAATATATATATAAAATACACAATGAAGTAGGATTGACGACTTGAATGTTTCATCCGAAATATTCAAGTAATTTACCTTGCAATGCAATTGGTAAAGTCGTCGTCTCCAAAAATCCAAACATGAGCAAATGCACAACATATGTAACTTTGCTCAAACAATTCTAAAGCACAACTCAAAACTTAAATTCTCTTCTCATCAAAACTTTCTCTTACTTTATCAAATAAGCATAACATTTCTTCTTCACAAAATGAGAAGCTTTTAACCATCTAAGGGTAAGACTAGAAATAATCGAACATATTCCACAAACCATTATCTTGCTTTCTTTCAAGATCGTAAGAGGATTTCGAATTTAAAGATGATTATTATTCAAACGATAATCAATATCACTATTCAATCCAATTACAAATTTGAAATATGAACATGAAATCGAGATTAGGATTTATCTAGATCATGGAAATACCAATCAAATGATCATAGATATTTTTTCGAGTCTACATGTTTAACCATCCTTGGTTATTACATGAAACCACGAAGTCGATTGCAAGACAACAAGATTAGTCATCAAATTGCAACTCACACTTGCAATGAAGATGTCTCGTTGAGTCTAAAGTGTTCAAATGTTTGGGTTATTAGCTATGGTCAACTTATACATGCTAAACTTAACACACTCTAAGTAGGATTAAAAACTTATAAATTTCCATAGGGAAATTTATAAGTACTCCAACTTGATAAGCAAGACTTTGATATCATTTCCGAAAACTCACACTGACAACCCTTATAACTTATGTAAGCTTGTCCTAATAACCTAATGTCAACACCATCTCCGAAATAATGCAAAATGATCCTTGCCCAAATTTGGCACCTTCGCGGATCGATGGATCCTTTGTCCTAGATTCATCTTCGGTTTAGATAGATTCACCCTATATCATCATACTTAACCATCTTCCGCTAGTTAATCTCTTGTTTAAAAGTCTAACATACATGTAACTAACCTTTATTAAATCATCATTTTTTCTAAAAAGAAACATTCACAATATCTATTAAGGTAAGTAACCTTAATTATATTTCTTTCTTAAAAGACATGCAAAGGTGCATTCTTTGAACACTCTCAATATAGAGCATTACACATTGTCACCCTTAAGCATACTCCTAGGTCATAGATGACTCATTCTTTCTTATATCTACAACAACTTGCTTGCTCTCTCACTCAACCTTAGAATTTCACACATCTTGATTAGGATTATGTGAACCGAAATTAAAGCATGTTAGTTGAGTCATATTAGGCCTTGTATGAAAAGACAATATAAATTTTATCTTTGCTACACTTCATTAGGCAAATATAGGAATTCTATTTTGTCTAACATGAGAATGACTACTGGAGAACCTATTACACTAGAAATTCAATTTGACCTAATGGTTGAATTGCTTCTAAGAGTGAAGTTGGGTTCGTGGTATAACCCGTAAAAATGGTCGTGTTTAGCTTGAATTGAGCACCATTAGTGATAGTCTCATATCCATTCTCTAAATTGATTAAATGGCTCTTCCTGAATATGCCTAATGATAGTCTACATTGATGAAGTTTGTATCTCATTAGGAGTGCACACTAAGCAAGTAAAAATTAGGTTTCTCCTTAGTCAATATTGACTACTTGCATTTCATATATATGCTTTGAAGCTTCAAGATAATAACGTGCTCCCATGTAATGCAAATTCATGTTTAGCTTAATGCTTAACGTCTATTTGCTTAGCTATTGAATGCATGTCTGTTGTAAAAGTGTTTGCCTTTTACTAGCAATTTAGATAAAATCTATATAACACATGCTCCTAAGTGCTAAATGCTAACATGTTTTACATGATGATTGCATTTAAAATTATCACGTTTTATATGCGTCATTTTACATGACTTATGTGTTAATTGTGCACCTATACTATATTAGTTTAATGTATGACAATTAATATTTAAATGTCATATAGTCTTACACGTTAATCTTGTTGATTATTGTGTTGATGCATGCTTAGATAAACTTGCATGCTTATATCTATATATCTTATAATCTCGGTATATATTTTCTCACACTAGAATATCTTTCTTCGCGTCCGTGTCACAAATCTAAAATGTCAAAAGAGTCGCAAAATGGTATCAAATCTCTTAGAATCTTTACTCACACACTCCTTTGATCATCATCTTGCTTTCTTCTAAATCATCCACTCTTTCATCAAGAAAAGGTTAGATACAAATCTAATGCTCCTCCAAGTAGGTTTGACAACATAAATATTTCAACCAAAATATTCAAGTATCTTAAACTTGCAATTGCGAACGTTAAAGGTCATATCTGAAAATCCCTATTCAAGTTTTTTAACAACCTTAGTTAAAACGCTCTCCATTTCTCTTCGACAAAAACATTCTTTCTCTTCGACAAAAACATTCTTTCTCTTTGACGAAACATTCTTTGTCTTCGACGAAAACATTCTTTCTCTTCGACAAAAAACATTCTTTCTCTTTGATGAAAACATTCTTTCTCTTCAACGAAAACATTCTTTCTCTTTGACAAAAACATTATTTCTCTTTGATGAAACATTCTTTCTCTTCGATGAAAACACTCTTTGTCTTTCGATCACACCTCTTTCTTCTCACTCAACCATGGCTCTTCAACCATAGAGATGGCTAATCTCTTTCCTCTAATATTTCCGCTACCACCTTTAAGACAACCATATACCTCTTTGTTGGATTGTTCTATGAACATTCGCAATGCTCAAGAAGAGCTACATAACTTTATGAGTATAGTTTATCGTACGCTAACCATCATCCGTCTTGACATTGTCAAGATCGTCGTCTCTATCTTCGTTTGTTTTATTGTTATTATTATTATTATTATTATTATTATTATTATTATTATTATTATTGCTATTACTATTCATATTATTATTATTATTTTCGTGTACGGAACACATCGAAGATACGTCACCATTTCTTTCGGGGCAATGTCCAAAAGGAAACATCTCCATCGAGAAGGTTGCGTCTGAAGATAACATTGCTGACATTCTTTCCTTACCCCTCAAGCGTGAGTCGTTAAATTATTTTCGTCAAGGTTTAGGAATGATGGAACACATTCCATAAATTGTTCTCTTCTTTTCTTCTAGTTTTGATTCTAGTCTGTGTCCCATTCTGTGTCGTGACAACTTAACTACTTCATCCGAAGTACTTTAAGTATTTTTAATTAGCCAAATGCAAATTAAAATGTCACACTTTTCGAAAAATTCGTCAATTTCCTAAACATCCCTCTTGTTGGCGGTCCGGCGGCCCCCAGATATATCTGGGACCGCCGGCAGCAGCTTGTAATACCATTCAATTTTTTTTCTTAACTCTTCCTCGCTTCTTCTACGAGCTGACGTCTACTCCACACCAAAACCTATACCCAATATCTCTCTATAGATTAATGGGTCATCCTCATATCCCAATTCTCATAAGCATCATTGCTTATAGTGTCAATAGTAAAGTGAATTTCATCATGAAATGCGTCTTATTCTCAAACACAATCCTTATAATCGTCATACTCACAAATCTCCTCACATCTTGGTCCTCACTTCTAGTAAACATATTTTCTCACATCAAATGGCCTTTTTACTTCTAAACAGTTCTTCTCTCTTTCAAGAGTCCTCTCACTTCTAATAGTCTTCTCACTTCTGACAGTCGCTTCACTTCTAATAGCCTTTTTGCTTCTAACGTTTCCACTAACTCCTTTTTTTACTTCTAATAAGTCTTCTCACCTCTAACGTTTCTTCTCACTTCTAAACGTTTCTTCTCTCTTCTAATAAGTCTTCTCACCTCTAACTTAATTATTTCATATTAAATATTTAAGTAATTTGCAAAAGGCAAATCTCACTCCTTCGCAAAACTTTCCACTTTCTAGAAAGTGAAGAACACAAAGAAGATATTTAATCTTTAAGTGTTATTGAGTCACCACATTGTTGAGTCTATCATTATTCTTCCACCATGAAAGAACTACCTCATTTCACATCCCACCTTTGTTCCTCAACATTGTCAACCAACAAAACACCAAACAAACCTTTGGAATTCCTAATCATCCACTTTTGTCTTGATAGGATCATCTACATATCAATTGTTAGTGAAAATGATATATCAATATTTTCTATCAACCTCACGATTAACAACGTTCCTTCTTTTAGAATCCGCTCATCCTATCCCACTTTTTGCTATAGTTAAATCATTTCAATTCACATCCAAGAGCACATGTCTCCATCCTCCGCTATTTTTCTTTTTAGTCATTTAAAGTAAATACTTTTATATATATATTACATATACATATATATATATACATATATAAATATATATATATAAATATATATATATATATATATATCAAATATATAATTGACATTTATTGTCAAGATATTTAAGTGCATTCGTCCTATTTTAAAAGTTTATTCTCATAATATTTTTGTGTCAATCAATAAACAAATCCGATTCTCGTTTATTAAAAGTCGGTCTAATCTTTCTACCTTAAACATATGTTCTTGAGTCTTTTTATTTCATCATTTAGGTTTGTTTTTAAAATAATGATTACTTGTGGGTCCCTATTTTACTCTACTTCTCTTTCACAAGTGTCATAGCTTTAGGAAAAATAAAACTCTAGAAGTGCATTTCAAGTTTTCCCATGCCCCCTTCCCCGCTAATGTTTTGCTATATGTAGATGTGTACTTGTCAAATACGATGAAGGGTTTATTCATACTCCAAATACTTCACCTCCTCCACTTCAAAATCACCCTAAACCTTAAGGTCATCCTCTCATACCTTCAACTTATATATTTGAAGTACCTACTTTCTTTTCATGCCTTCTTCTCATCTATCACTACATCACTAAATTTTCCAAGGAAACACAAAATCACGCTCAACCGTAATTCTCATATATTTTCCCTTCTCATTCCTCTAATATATAGTACTTGAGCATCTACCTCTCTCCTCAATCCTTTAACCTACACACCTCGAAGGTGCGACGAACCGTTTTTTCCTCTCTTGCCTACTTCTCACACCTCATGACCTTATCTAAAACTAACTCAAAGAAAACACACAATCTCCATCCCCTTTACCTTTACTTCACATACTTCTATCTCATTCCCACAAACGTATATAACCCGAAGCACATTTCCTCTTTCTCCATGTCTTCTCTCAAACCGCTAACATATTGCTTTCAACCATATCCGCATCAATACCTTTTTTACTACTATCGACAAAAGGGGAAGTAGAAGAGTTAAAACGAGTAACTTTTAAACTCTAGCTATGTTTATAGTTTACATAGTTTGTCATCATCAAAAAGGGGAGATTGTTAGTGCAAATATTACGTAAATAAAATTCTATATGTATCTCTTTATGTTTTATTGATGACAAACATGTTACTTGTAATACAAACGTAAAGTAACGCAATTACACGTAATCACAAATCAAGAGTGTGGGAACATAAATTAGGACAATAGCATTACATGCACAACAACACTCGATTCTCAAGTTTGCATCAACACCGACATTTTATTGCACCCGAATGTAAATCACATAATGTATTACAAACAAAATTAAACTTGTAGATGATCAAAAAAAATATTTTTTCTTAACCCCATTTCATTTCTAACAAAAGTAATCTTGTACAAAAATATAATAACACAAAAAACTTTTTAATAAAAGAACTGTTTTATTTAAATATAAAATTTGAAATCTGGGTTTTCCCCTCAAAATTGAAGCTTCTATACCAGATACAACATTCCTCACAAAAAGACAAAAAAAGAGCGGAGTCTAGGCGGCGGCCCCCTTATAGGCCTGGCTGACGCCCCTTATCTATAAGGGAACCGCCTGGGACGTCGTTATGCCAACTGACCGACTTTCAACTGCCTATAAATAGTGGGCCATCTTCTCCAACTGATTTCATAAACCCTTTTGCACGAATTTATCTCTCAGTCATTTTCTCTCTAATCCACTAAATCCTCTAAATCATTGATCATTTAACTTGTTTAATCTTATTGTTTAAATACGATCTAATCTTCTACTCTTTTCCTTCTTTTTCCCTCAAGTGCAAAGATAAGAAACTCGTCATCTCAAGATCTAAGTTGTGTTAGTCTAGTTAGTCCATTTGTAACATTTGTTACATATAGATCGAGTTCATGTCTTCCAATCTTTAGTAGTGTGTAGATCTAAATGATGTATATATTTGGATGGGTTGATTGTGGGTTGGTTAGTATTTTAGGCCTTAAAATACATTGGTGAAGTGGTAGATTGGTTCTAGCTAAGATTAGGACTTACGACAACCATCTTAGTGTCGGATAATAATGTAAGCGACGCATTTTATGTGTTTAGGGCCATAAAACACAAGGTTTGGTTATGTTGGGCCAAGTAAAACATAACGGGTTTTGGTTATAACCCTAAGAAGGACTCGAATCTAGCTTAGTGGTAAGGAAAATAATGTAAGCAATGGTTTAAGGTTTTCTCCCCGAGACAGGGAGCTTGTATGATTAGTGAAGTAACCCCGATTTGGATAACTCGAGGAGTAGATAGGGCGAAGAGGATCTTCGTGACGTACCACTCTAAATCATTGTGGCGGTTGCTTTTTCTTTTACCTTTTCTTTATACTTAATGTCCTTTACAGTTTAATCGCTTTACTATTACACCTACATTGTACTTAGGATTGTTGTTAATTGGTTGTCTAGTTTGTGTTAGTCAAGGTTGTTGTAAGCTCTTTGTAGTAAACATTGTAAGTGTGGATATATTGGTAGAATATGCACTAGTTATTGTAAATCCATTATCGACACTTCTCATATTGCGTCAAACTTGATTGGTGATTTGATACAAATGATCTAGTCCTAAAACCTCTTCTGGAGGCGGTCCCTTTAAATAGGGCGGCCCCCTGATGTACTAGGCGGCCCTTATATATTTATGGGACCGCCGACAGTGAGTTTTGTAATGACTAATCTTAAGTTTTTTTTAAAGGAAACGTATTCACCTCCCCCCCTCTACGGTTTCCATAATTTTGGTAAATATCAAGCAAGGAATGAGACATACCATTGAGAATGATGCCACGACACACATAGTCATCATTTTTCCATTTGCTCCTCTTCTGGATCTATTCCATGGTAGCATTCTCAACCATCCCATCGTGCAGCATTGGTGTAGTAAGGACATATACCACATTCATGGTAGAAAGAAAAAAGTGCATATTCTTTTGTCATCTTCTGAAATCAGCCCTTTCAAACTTGTCAAGCTTGGAAAAATTAACCACCATATGCTTCATTGCAGCCGCCATTGATTATCATAGAATAATCTTCTTTGATTGTTGGAGTTTGTGTTCCAGGCTTCTAAGTGAAGAGAATCAATAGCTAACTATTTACCAATGAATGGTTACTAGATACCACTTGAAGTCATGTAATCACTTTTCAAAGAAGATTATTCGACCTTATGCGTGGGCACAAATACCTCTTTGGAAAAAAATCAAGTGCTTGTTCGTGTTTTAGACACAAATCAAGAACCATTCGCTTCTAAGTGTTTATGTTATGTGTCTCTTTTCATGCAAGTTATGATCTCCTATTTATAGGAGATATCACTCAAAACCCTAATCGTGGAATTATGATAATTAACTGGCCCATTAATTCCATCATAATATCCTCCATGATTTTCGGGATTTAGTGGTTATATGACCAATTAAATGTGGTCATTAATGCAGTAATAACTGCCACTTAAATAGGTCAAATCCGTTACAAGTATTAGATTCAATTCCAGCTAAGTCTTCCTTCAACGACTTGAACACTCATGAGCTAGCTCCATGAAGAGCATACAAGCTGAAGTGTCTAAACTGAAAGGACTCACCGATGAGTTAACCATTAGAGGATACACCCACTAAAGAGTTACTCCTTGATGATGTCCTTCAGCTTACTATTCAAATAGTATAAAGCTGAAGCCATCAGACTCGTGAACATTGTTCAATTTAAAGCGTGAACTTACTGAACTTCATCAATGACTTGAAGTCATTTTTACCACTATCAAAGTTAAGGTGTTCAGTGACCTATGAGTAGTGACCTATGAGTGTACACTCCGTACCTCCATCCTCATTACCCGGTATGAACCGAACCCACCAATTAAACTAAATTTCTAACAATACATTTTCTCCTTATTATATAAATAAAAGATGCAGTTTTTTTTTCGCACTCTCCGTCTAGTTCTTTTGTGTGAAAAATGATGTGATAATGAAGTAAGATGTAAGATAAATTTGTATTTTCATAAACCACTTATGTTGCTCTTAGCATGGGCGTAGTGAGGCATAACCTCACATGTGAAAAGCTCAAGCTCACGCATCACCCCGCTGCAAACCCATCCTATTGACGTGTGAGAAACAAAGAAAACATCACTCTCAGTGATCATGGCGACTTAAAGAAAAAGAAGTAGTGCGTTTATGCTTATGAGTGTTTTGTGATTGATTTTATATATTTAAATACATAGTAGGTATACATAATTGGCAAATGCGAGTTACGAGCGTGAGTGATGAGTGAGTGGAGAAAAAAAATATGTGATATTGATGTGACAATAATCTACTAAAAATCTAAAATGAGTACCATTGCTTGTCATTTCGTAAAGTTGCGGATTAAAATAGTAGAGTTATGTTTTGTAAGATTCTAAAAATACACGTAGTGAAACACATGTAAAAAGAACAAGTGACGTGAAGGTTTAAGCACACATTTCAAAGATTGCCACAGCTTAAAATTTGGGATCAAAGATATATAGTGAATTTGTATATCAGGGTTCTAGGTAACGTTGAGGAACACGAGACATACCAAGTGGTAATGGTGGCCTAATTTATCGGTTTTCTGATTAAGTAACTCATAAACACGCAATTAAGTAAACTCTAAGCTAAATTATGTAACTCACTTAAAACTAATCTTTCAGTGGGCTTTTACTCACCTCGTAATTATGGTGCATATGTAGATTTAATTACGTAATAACTTTAGTCTATCGTGGGTAGAATGGTCTTCTAAAACTCGTATCTAATGTGATGAAATATAATCTTTTGCTTGTTGGATCGAAATTGTATGAATGTGTTTAACAACAAAAATTATAAAGGAAAATAAGGTGTTTGCTGGAAGAATGCTTTCATTAAAAGGGAAGATTACAATGCTTTTACTGATAAAAAAAACAACTACTACCATCTATTTATACTACAGAAAGCATAATAACAGAATAACTGATAGTGGGAGAAAGACTCGGTATTCCTCCTCCTTATTCGAAGACCACTTTTCTGATCTTCCAAACAAGACGGAACTGAATAAACGTGCAGAAGACCTATTCATTAACTGTTGTTGGGCCTCATAAAGACTAGGCTGACTTTGGGTCTTAATGGGTCTGTTCTGAACAAGCCCAAGTCCAGTTTACAATCCACATTGCTGCTAGTTTCTTGTTAGCATGCTTTTATAACCCTATTATCCTCCGTATATACTTTCAGCTGATAGAAAAATCACAATAGTTGAGACATTTATACACGCTTTTGGTGAATGTTTGGCGAAAACCTTTCTTCCCGTAGATTATTTTTGTTAAACTCTTTATCTTTAGAGGTAACTTACACCAATTCTTTAAGAATGATCATTGCATTTATGTTGGAATCGACGAATAACAACATGCATGGTTTCTGTGGTTTACTCTAATTATATAACATGACACAAATAAATTATCAACACCGGCCTTTGTATGATATTATATAGAATTTTTATCGTAGTTTATGTTTGATCATTGAAAACCCCTATATCTTTTGAAAAGGCAACTTATCAAAAAGTTTGTTACAATCTTTACCACAATCGTAATATTCCCTTAACAAGAGTACGAAAGGGTAAACGATAATAAACGTCATTATGTAGTTAATTTCGATAAGTTTAATTACTGGCCTTTTGAGAGTTTGTAGGGTTTACTTCAGTAACAAGTGTTTGGTCCCTAATTCATGGCGCTTGTATTAATGGAAATTTGGCACGGTATTTGGGAACTCACGTGAGGGTTTGACTGTTATTTTGATTTAATTCTTTGACACAATGCCCATTTACTGGAATATGTTGTTGGCCAAAGTGCTTCACTCTTATCAATATTCATCGGAAAATAAACAAATATAAACACCATTATGTTATTTTATGATATGATAATATAAATCATGTTATCTGATCATGGTTTTAAAAGGCGCGTCATGGCGTCGTTAAAGCTTCGCAAAAGCGCGAGGCGTGACCTTCACGCCACGCAATAGACCAAGGCTTGGGCTTAAGGGTTGACGTGAGACGAGGAGTGAAGAAACATGATAAGACGCGATAAAACGTAATGCGTTGAGGCTTTTTTGAATTCAATTTCGACAAAAATCGTATTTTTATATAGAAATGAAAAGGATTACATGCAAAGATAGTTTCTTGACTTTATTCCTTATGTATGACACTTTTTGTAAACTCAATATATTTGTAATATGATATAAATATATAAATTTCATAAATATTTTCATATTTTGTGTAGCTTTAAGTCACGCCTTAAAAACGTCATGACTCGTAAAGGCATGAGGCTTGGCCATGCCACCACGCCACGCCTCACGCTATTTATAACCTTAAATGTGATAGGTAATATAACTTGATAGAATTACTATAACATACAAAAACCAGGAAAGCCGCATTCAATGCGCGGGTTGACCCGGCCCGGGTGCATTTAATGCGCCGGGTCGATCCGACCCGGTGAGACCCGTTTACCCGCTGCTATTTACAAAATAGCCTCTCGGGTATTTACGAAATACCTCCTTGCATTATGCGTCATATTACGTAAACTACTCTCTTTTTTTAAAAAATTACAAAATATCCTCTCCCCCCCACTAACGGCTGTTAAGTAACAACCGTTAGTTTAAATTATTATTTTTTAAAATTTACGAAAATTGTCCTTGGGATCGGTCGGTATTTAACGACCGTTTTTGCAATTTACAATAATATACATCCTCTCAATATGTGTCAAAGACAACGGCAATCACCATCGGATCCACTTCAGCCAACCCAAAACGACGACCGTTAATCGTCCCGCAGCGAAACGCGGATTTCTTTTACATCTAGGGAAAATGTATTTTTATTTTTCTAGATACATTTTTGCCAGGCATTTTTTGAACATATATGTTTCAATCTTAATTTTAAATATAAACATTTATCATATTTACTATTCGCCAGATAATGAACATGAAACAAAAAAGGCAAAAATGTCACTATGGTTTACTTACGATTACAACTTGTAGATTGCAAAAAAGGTCCTTACCATTTACTCTCGATTAGATAAAGAGTCCGTAATTTATATCTTGGAACTATTTGTGCAACAAAAGAATACATAAATGTCCCTCCCGTATACGTATGTTGCAAAAAAGTCCCCACATTTGCCAAAAAAAGGTCTCTCCCGTTACTTGCGACTACAGAAGGTCCTCAGGTTAAATTTAGGAAGTGTTTGTGTAAAGAACACTTGCGACTGTGACAATGTGTGATGATAAAGTACATAAATAGTATCTATAGTTACTTATCGCTTTCAGAAATGATCTATGAGTTAAATTAAAAAGAGATGTTTGTATAACGAAATAAATTCACGTAGAACTCCGCGTATTGGAGCGGAGCGCGGGTAAAATCTCCTCGTTTATCTGTAAGCTACAATCATAATATAAGCTATACAAGATCGATCTAATTATACACACTATTTCATATATTCATTTCTAAATTATATCTCAGCTCGTGTAATAAGTGATCTTTTCCTTTTTATATAATATGATAGTTGGTAACTGGTAATCGGTAAGCTATGCAGGCCAACATCATATACATGGAGATATTAATTACATGGCTATGTGGCATATACATGTTTTCACTAAAGGTGCATTGAGCATCTTTGCATGTAAGTTTAATTCTAATGGTTGAGGAAGCGTGGGCGTGTGTCTACAAAACAATAGATAAATATATAGATAAGAAGAACATAAAGGAAATAATAATTCAGCCCATGAGAAACAACCTACAAGATGGAAAAACTCATAATATATGTATTGATGTTACCTCATTTAGGTCAAGCCCGACCCACCATGTCTGTAGTTGATGCCTACAATCGCCCTCTTAGAAGATGACTTGTATACCCAATGTAACTACATGTATTTTATACATTTTAAATGTTTTGAAACCCTTTCATGTCCCACTTACCCCCTATATAAACAAGCCCCATTCACCATGTTCTAACATAGTATTCCAACACACTTTCTTTTGCATTACAATAACATAAAACTATATATTGATCCATCTCTCTCTCAAGAATCACTTTTTTCGGTCAAAGATCCGTTGTCAGGTTCGCATTTGATCTGTTTCTATTACTATTTTTTGGTGTCTAAATTAAGAGAGATATGAAGATTATGGGAAGCTCCAAGAGAAGGATTTCAAGCAAAGGACTTGGAGGAGTCCTTAAAGAGCAAAAAGCTAGGTTGTACATTATCAAGCGATGTGTTGTCATGCTTCTTTGCTATCATGATTGATTCACACTGGTTTGATACAATCGTTTGGACTTGCTCAAGTGGTTTGTGAATAGAAATCATGTGGCTTGAAGAAAGAGCTCAACAATTTTGTAACCCTATATGTTGGCCCTTAATGTAACTTCGACGTATGTTAGCTAGATTAGTTCTTTTTTTTCCCCCATATGATTTTGGGAACTAATCAATTCAATATATTGACTCTTTTTTACATTGATAATTTCATTCTTTCAATCTTTTTACCAAGTTTATAGATCTTTCCAATCTAATCTTTAGTGTTTAAGGTAACCTAGTTAAGTCCACATAAAACATTGTTCTCATTTTGGCATATTCGAATGTATCGTATTTGAATCATATTTTAGATCGATACAAGCTAATGCATTGCAAGTGTACGATTCAAATAACCATAAACTTTAGGGCATGTGAGTTTACTCCACTTGCACATTAGAAGTGATGGATAGCAAATTGTGTTTTTCATGGATTCTTCATAGAATAATCTAGCTCTAACTGTAATTTCAGTTTTAATGTCATTCTTTAATTTCTATGGTTCAAGAAATTTTAGCCATTAAAGTGTTCAAATAGGGTTTACTGATATATCTCTAACTGTAACTATATATACATTTCTGGATGTCATTCTTTTCTAGCAACACATAACAAAGATGATTGTGTTGAAGTTTAAAATTAGGAGATAAGGGTTGGAACTAGTTAATAGTAGTGCAAAAGTGTTGCATTAGAAAAGGAATCTGTCCTTTATTTTACTTAATTTGTAGTGATTATTTAATTTGAGATTAAAGTATATGCTTTGACAAAATTATAGTTTACATAAATTGCAATTACTTCTTTTTCTCATAAAGTTTCAACAAATAACTTGTATCCAAAGCATTTCATATTAATTTAAAGACGCTTAACGAATTTCTCAAGCTAGAGCTTTGTTTACATTCTTTGGAATTGGCTCTGTCCATACATTTTCAATTTCTCTTTTACAGTAATATTTTGTTAGTGGATTCTTAATTTACGTGTTCTATAAAAATGACAATTAAACTGATAATAACAAATTTTTTTAAATTTTTTATTAATAGTATAGCATTTAAGGCATTATAGGGAGGTATTAGGAAGATGATAGGAGTATGATATGATTAAACTAAAAAGATAACATGAATACATGATGTTAAGACTTTGGAGTAATAAGTATGCTTAAAGGCTATGATCCAGGTATGATTTTTGGATTAATGATTGCAACTTGCAAGTAGTCTAGTTGGTGCCACCCTTTATAAACTCTTTAGGTCAAACCAATTATTTTCCACTCTTTTCTCCTTTCATCGTGTATAATTCGACTATATTTTCTAATTCTAAGTTTTGCATTATGAGATTATATGTTTCTTCAAATTCTAGAACTTTAACTGTTTTCTCAATTAGTGTGGAAACATTGTGTTACATTGCTCAAGCGACACACTTGCAAACGAGGACATCTAACTTTTATCTTTTCATTTGGATTATTAATATGAATAGCAATTTTTTTTTTGTACAGCAACTTTATTAAACGACTAGCAAGGAGCTAGAATTAGACAATTACAAGATACGGATTTTTGAGCCAATCGATCTATTTGAACGAGGCTTTACATTTAAACTTACACCAATAATAAGAATTAGAAACAATGATATCAAAAATCCTCGCCTGTGAAGGAGTATCCTTCTCGAAAAGAATCTTGTTACGGAACATCCAAACCGACCACCATAAACAATAGAAGATGCCTTCGAACACCGCTTTGAGATTTGCCTGAAGCCTAAGAGATACCAACCAAGTGTATCATTCCTCATAAGAAGAAACATCAACGTAATCCACATTCCACCAAGACGATATTTTCCGAGCCAACTGTCTAACCAAATTACATTGGAAAAAAATATGACAAGAAGATTCCGCCCCACTGTTACAAATAGGGCAAACTATCGAGTCAATTTCAATACCGCGACGAGATATATTCATTCTAGTGGGCAGGCCATCCATTTTTATTTTCCAAGCCATGATGTTCACCTTAAGAGGCACAGATTTAACCCATCTCGTAGCCGAGTGAATAACAGGAAAACAATTAGCATCAATCACTTGCCGAATAGACTTCACCGAAAACTCCCCTGAATTTTCAAGCGACCAAACGTACCTGTCAACAGCAGATGAGAGGGTAATCGTGCTAACCAACCTGGAGAGATTGTCGAGTTGAAATTCTTCCACACCACTTCTCGGATTCCGACGAAAGGAGTTAACTAAACTGTAATCAATCAGTTTCGTGTGAATAGTTACATTCTGATGCCTCTCCAACGCGTACAGACGAGGGAATACATCTTTCAGAACGCCTTCATTATGCCATTTGTCTTTCCAAAAACTAGTATTGTCTCCATTTCCTATCTTGATCCGAATATAATCAAATATGTTGACACCTTGATTCTGTAACTTCTTCACTTCCTGCACAATAGAGGTCCACGTAGATCGAAAACCCCTTCTCACATCAGTGATCAAACCCCCCTCAGGACCATGAATGGCCTTAATCACTCTAGACCATAACAAAGATTTATGTGCAAAAAATCGCCAAACCCATTTGCACATTAAGCCTCTATTAAGCGCATAAAGACTGGAAACCCCCAAACCCCCTCTTTCTTTAGCTGTGAGAACCTTGTTCCAATTCACCCATGATGCTTTTTTACTTCTAGGATCGTGACCATGGAAAAAATGACTCCGAATGGATTCCAGCAAATGGAGAACACTCGAAGGGACTTTATATATAGACATATGGAAGATCGGCGTCGATCCTAACACCGATTTAAGAAGAGTAAATCGACCACCAATAGATAACGTTTTTAACTTCCAATTCGACAAACGGGACTTGATTTTAACAATGACCTCTTTCCAAGCGTGCACTCTAGACATATTTTCACCAACTTTCGTACCTAAATAAAGGAAAGGAGTATTGAGAACAAGGCACCCAAGTTTAGAAGCCGCACTCTTAATTCTGTCAGCGTCCACGTGAATACCCATAATCTTGCTTTTGCACAAATTTATCCGAAGACCAGAGACACGATAAAAGCATTCCATCACATGAACAATGGTGTCAATATCAGAATCATTCCATTGCCCAAGAAATATTGCATCATCCGCATAGAATAGATGTGAAATATTTAGCGATGAGCTAAGCTTAATACCAGTAAACATGCCCACGTCCACCACACGTTGAAACGATATATGTAAGCTTTCCATTACAAGGATAAATAAAAAAGGGGATAGCGGATCACCTTGCTTTAGACCTTTGTAGAATTGGAATTCCTCCGTAGGACTCCCATTGATAGTACTATTATTTTTTTCGATAATAAAAATTAATTATCTTATTTTTATAGATTGGTTCGTTGATAGTAATATTATTTGGTTAATAAGTATTGAAAAATTGTTGATCTATTATATCTTAGTAAAGTAATTGTGTGTATTTATATTTAATTG